>JABUQX010088841.1:17500-37051 GCA_015478945.1 Trachelipus rathkii
AGGGGTTTAGAGAGATTAGAGAGGGTTTTGGAGGGATACGATCTTTTAAAAAGAGTTGGATCACAAGAAAAATCGTTTGTTTGGGCCGAGACCTGCTAAAGTAACCAGCTAATGAAATAGCTCCCTTAAGTAGTGTCATAGAGGCGCGAAAATTTAAATTAAAGATAGAAGTTTTTATTAGAGAAGTGAAACTTGATATAGTATATATTATTTTGACTATATTATATATTATATATATTATATATATTATATAATGTACAAAATTGTATACTGTTTTTTCTTTTCCCATTTTTAATTATAAAATTGAAATATAAAAAATAACAGGTAAAAGATTAGACCTAGTGAGATAGACAAAAGGTGTTTCTCACATAGGATTTTTCCATCGCTGTGCAAAGGTAACAATTGTGAATTACTTTAAATAATAATAATAATAATAATAATAATAATAATAATAATAATAATAATAATAATAATAATAATAATAATAAGAATAAAGCTTTTACTTTGTAATATTTTATTGTTTTAAAATAAAGATGTTTGCTATATCTCATGAAATATATTTGTTAATTATCTTTGAAATATTTATATATTGTAATTAATTATTATATTGCAATTAATACTTTTATTATTTTTAATAAAAATATGAATTGTAATATTGAAGAAATTTTATGTGTTTGTTTTAAAATGATTTTTAATGAAATATATTTTTATATAATTGGAACAATTATACTAATTAAAAAAATTTACTTAATTATTTAATATTTAGTAAACTCATTATTGTAAAGAACATTTAATTTATAATGTGTTTTCCATTATTCTTTATTTAGGTTTTTTGGGAATAGTCTTTCCGACTATTTTTTCTGGATACAGTTTGGGAACTGTATTTTTTCAAAGGAGTTTAGATATTGTTTGGATGTTTGAATAGGATGTAAAATAAAATAATCTCAAGAATTGCCGCGTCTTTATTACACTCCTGCTATGGTCAATGAAGGATGAGAGATCATTATTACACCATATGACCACACTGGCGACAACTTGACTGACGGATGTAATGGTCATATCTTCTCATATTTTAGCTCCGAGATCGTGGTTGGTTTGGTTGCGACTACAAGACTAAGGATCGTAACGGAGACAGAGAAGGAAGTCATTCATACGTACCTGGAAATTCTGTGACTACAAGAGCCAATTGTTTAAGCAATTCTTTGAGAGGTGACTGCTTTGTCACTAATAGACTCCAAATCCAAAACCTTTGCCAAGCTGTTAAAGGTGGGAAAATTCAAATAGAAGTACTGTGAGTACAGAAATTTATTTCACACAAAAAACAAATTTTACACTAAAGTTTAAATTAGAATAGGAAATTGTGTACATTTGGCATGCAATATACTATCACCTGTGGGTTTTAATATATATAGTATGTTTCATTATTGTGCAAATTTCAACACAAAAAGGTGTTAAAAGTTAATGAAAACAAATATGTTTATTTTTAAAGAAAACATATGTTATTGTTTTCAAAAAATGGGTGACAGAAAAAATTCTCCATTATAGCTATTAGAAAAGAGCTACTTAATATAGAGTGTGAAAATAGTGAACATAATGAAATTCTTGAATCGTTTGAAATGTATAAAGTGCATGGTAAATTAATTTTTTGATTAATGACATTATTATCTCATTATTGTATTTTTTTTTTGTTTTTTTTTTAAAGGCAAAATTACTAGAAAATAATACAAAAAATTGTTTAATTGCATTTTTTTTCTTGTATAGGTTCCTGAAGGAAGTTTTTTTTTAAGATATATATAGAAAAATTATGCAATTGACACCTGTAAATTAATTAATTAGGAATTAGATTAATTAAATTTTTTTTATTATTTTACTAATGATAGTTAGAATTTAGAGAATCATTTAGTAAAAACCGTTTTCCTTAATTATCAAAATTAACGTAATTAGAGCTAGTTAAAAATTAGGAAAATCTCGAACAGCAGACAGGGGAAGATAAGACTAATTTCAGAAAAAGTTGTTATAAAAAACGTGCGTTAGTAAATTTGTTATATTCATTCAATAATATATGAATCGAATAGTAAAGGGGACAAGAGAAAGGAGTTGAGGGATAAAAGAAAAAATCGGCATTGAATTGAGGTATTGCCTCCAGAGCGGAGGGAAGGGAAATTTGTCGCTGAATGGGAGAATTGCAGGGGAAGGGATTTTACCTCCAAAGAGTAAAGTGAGGGATTGAAATCTTGGCTCAATCGATCCCCTCATTTCTTCATTCACTCTTACCCCCACTATTTCTTCGTTTCATTTTTTTCCCTCATTTCTTTCCTTTCTCGCGCGAATATTATTACACACACAAACACACACACACTTTTTATATATATATATATATATATATATATATATATATATAATATATATATATATATATATATATATATATATATATATATATATATATATATATATATATATATATATATATATATATATATATATATATATATATATATATCGTTTTTACTTTTATTAATAATAAATTTATTAATTACTTTTTCATTATTATTATTTACTAATCATATTTGACGTAGTTCCGCGAATATTTTCAGGTGGTAAAATTGCGATTTCGGTTATTTTTAACCCGGTTTTTTTTAAACCCGTTTTTTTTGTGAAGGCTTAAGAAGCCAAGTGTTTTTTTTTGAGTGAATTAAAAAATAAGTTTTTTTTTTCAATTATCAGAAATCCGTAACTTAGCGAAAAGTTAATTAATAATTACCAAAGTGAGGTAAAACCTTTTGGACAAGGCCCAGGCCACCCAGACAAGGTCACTTTGACCAAAGGTCACCAAAGGTCACGAAAGGTCACCAAAGGTCACCAAAGGTCACCAAAGGTCAAAAGGTCACCAAAGGTCACCAAAGGTCACCAAAGGTCACGAAAGGTCAAATTGCCCAAATTGACCAAAAAACAGAAAATTATTATATTTTTGATCTAAAAACATTAGAAATTGTTTTCTTTGACCTAAAAAATAACAGAATTGTTATATTTAGCTACAGAAAAATTGAAAATTTATTTTACTGACCTGTAATATTTAAAATATTTTAAAAATTATTCTACTGCAACAGAAATTATAAAAACCACAATTTATAACAGAATTGGAAAAATAAATTTGTTGGTATGTAAATTGATTGATTCCAACTTAGAAAAAGCGAGTCATACTTTGGAGAAACTTTGAAGACCATAAAAGAACAAATAAGTTAACCTTTGACAAAGAACCAATAAGTTGACCTTTATAACATTTTAAGAACACATTACCCCGACTAGAAAAAGGGATTAGCTGTTTCTAATAATTAATTAGCAGTGCAAAGATTAATTAAATATAATTATCAATAGACCTTTAATATTTTTTTAATTTTTTTTGCAGGGAAAATTCGTTTAAATATTTGGATGCAGATTTAATATTTTTAAATAATTTTTGAAAGAAAAATATTTGGCTTTTTGAACTTTGAACTTTTAATTTTTTTTTTTTTTAATAATTTTTGAAGAAAATTATTTTATTTTTGAATTTGAAATTTATTAAATAATTTTAAAAGAAAATTATTTTTAATTTTGAAGTGTAGAATCAAAAGTGATTAAATTTTAAATTTAAATTTAATAGTGAATAACTATAGACAGTTTTTTGAAATTGTAATAGTGAAATAAATATTTTCTTTTGAAGCATTGGGAATTGTTTAGAATATTTGAAAACCGGTTGTGAATGTTTTGAAACTTTAAAAAATATTTTTTGAAAGTTTTTTTTTTTTTTTTTGACGTTTGAATAAAATAAACCAAAAACATCGAGTTTTTTTTTATTTTTTAGAAACAGATTTGAAAACTTAGTTTTTTTTGTAAACACTATATTGTTAATGTTTTGTTTTGATTTGTTTTACTTGAATTAATAAAGTTAATCATGGCTATGTTGAACCAATAAATCTTTTAAGCTATATTTAAATTCAAACATTCGTTTATTGCATTCTCTGCTACCTGTTCAGAGGTATAGCGGATCCAGTTGACCTAATGGAGCTTCAGGGGAGCTGAAGGGATACCTAAAGATTAGACAATAATGATTCAACAGAGAGCAAGGATGAGGACATGGATGATACAAATAAAGAAGACAATACAGAAGATGTTAATCAAGAAGAAGAACATGATGTAACAGAAGTAAAGATTACTGACGGACAGAAAACAGAAGAGAACAAAGGAGCAAAACCCAAGATAAGGGAACCCACACAAAAAGATATGGGACTTCCTCCAGTATATCTACCTCCTTCTAACATTGATACAATGTCGTTAAACCCAAATCAGAGAACAGCTTGGGACTGGCATCAACCAGGAAATACAGAAAATACAGCAAGAATACCTAAGGTGCTCCAAAAGACGAATGTTTTGGACAATACTTTTAATATACATTTAAATGCATCGGGGGCCACTCCCCTTCAAATAAAAAGAAGACTTATCCTTCCTGGAATGGCCAAACAGAAATATTTAACAATAGAAGTGAGTTTAGTGGAACTTGGGGACAGACCCAAGCAAGTGATACTCTATATGGAGGACAACCTCAGAATCCGTGGGGACCAGCCCAAAATACTTTAAATAATCCTTTAAATATGCAGCCACCTTACACAGGCTGGCAACAACCCCTTCCTACAATGCAACCTGGTTACAATCCATACCCATATGGACCCCCTTATGGAGGATATTATCCCAACGCTGCGTATGCCCCTCCACTTCCAGAATTGCCTAAAGAATTAAAATTGTATGGAAGAAACACCAAGACCCAAGTTTGGGT
Source organism: Trachelipus rathkii (assembly GCA_015478945.1). NCBI lineage: Eukaryota > Metazoa > Arthropoda > Malacostraca > Isopoda > Trachelipodidae > Trachelipus > Trachelipus rathkii. The sequence continues at coordinate 22,314 of JABUQX010088841.1, forward strand.
AGGCATTAAATTTGAGGATTACCTTTCAACGTTGCAAGAGAAGATACGCACGTTAGGCCCTAATAACTGAAGACAGAAAAATAGAACTATGCCAAGACTACAAATCTCTTCTGATTTTCACATCCGAAGCACCCGCGCCAAATATATTCTCAGATAAATACGCTACTCGAGGTGTAAGACCTAGAAGACTTCTTGATCCAACTGAAGATTTTCCTCAACAGAAAAACGCGGACAATCTTCTGTTTTATTGAAAAATTCTGAATTTTTTCAAAAGGAGGACCACAATGTAACTCTTACTTGAATTCATGTTTGGACTTGAAGAATCTCCTTCTGGGAATATCTAGAGAAAACTCATAGATATTTGAGACTGTCCTTTGGATTTACTTCTCAACAGATAAATATCTTAATTATGACTAAGATTTTAGAGAGTATGGAAGAACTCAGAGATCATAGAAGACTTAGAGAAAAAGTTTTAAAAGTCTTTAATCCAGACTTGAGTTTCGTAGAAATTTTGGAGAAACTCAGCCAGATAGAAGAAGGAGTCTTGTTCCAAACTAACCATAGAGCTGAACAAGATAGAAGAAATACAGCTAGAGTGTTCTATACAGAGAACAATAGCACTAATAATAGTGAAGTTAAAAAAGAAAGAACTACATATAACCCTTCCATGAGGAACAGAACCATGGAATGGAGTAATAAAAAGAATACTTCTAATTTTCAGGAAAAAGGACAGCCTTTCTCCAATATACAGACTCCTAATATAGGAGTAGTTAAGAAAGCTCTCCAGCAAAGAGAATAATAGTCCATGGACTATTTGCCTAAAAGTGAAATCTTTAGGTCATCATTCTAGAACTGTGTTGGGAATACCATAACTGCAGAGTATGTAAAAAGATTCGCATACCAGAAGGTTCGACGTGCGCTAATTGCAAGAATGGCTCCTGTAATGGATCCTAATGAAAATGAAAATAATATGGTAATACCATATAATAACCACTGATTTTGATAATGGGGTCAAAGCTCGAAGAGTCGAGATTAAAAATGATTCAAATACCAGAAAGCCATACTCTTACAAGAATGAGCGTAGCTATCAAAGTAAGAGTCCTAAGAAAACAACCAGAGTTCATCTGATTTCTAATCATCAAGCAGATCCAGAACATGAAGAAATATCTGGAACTGAAGATGAAGAAGAAGAGAACGAACAGTTTTTTACACCAGATCTCTCTGCAAGAGAGACAAATTTTTGATTTCAGGCAAAGATTTAAATGAAGAAAAGGTAAATAGAACAGTAATTAAAGATAATACTTCAAGCTTAAAGAAGAGAGGTGTTATAGTAACCTCTAGCTTCTTTGGTGTAGGAATTAGACCCCCAAAATTGGGATGTCATTATTTCTTGTCAATATTTTTGACTCCAACAAAAGGTCAGAACGAGGTTGAAGTTCATAGCCTACTAGATTTAGGGAGCACAACCTGTTTGATATCGTTGGATAGATTAAAAGAAATAGAAAGAGAAGGAAGATTTAAACTGTCTCTGAAAGAAGCTAGTATTATAGTTCAAGGGATTGGAACTCAGATGATTCATCCTATAGGAGAAGTTGATCTACTTCTAAGACTACACCAACAGTATTACCCAGTTACATTTTTAGTGTGTAAAACGGAAAGTACTGGAGCTTGGAATGGAATTTTATTAGGTACAAGTCTTTTAGCTAACTTACCTATAACAATAGACCTTTCTTCATCGCATTTAAATCTTAAAGAAGAGGATAACGAAATAAAAGTTAAAATCTTTGCCAAGTTAGGAAGCTTTTTTCTCATGAATCAAGAGGAAAAGATAACTAAGAAAGATAGAATGATTAATAATCATAGAAAAGATTCCAATAGGAATGATAAGTTTAAAGTAAACAATTACAGTGATAATTGTAAACCAGTAATTAATAGAGGCTCTATTGAAAAGCCTACACAAAGATTAATTAATAAAGGCTCCATTATTGAAAAGCCTACACAGAGATTAATTAATAAAGGCTCATTGGAAAAGCCTACAAAGAGAGTTATTACTAAAGGCTCATTGAAGAAGCCTACAAAGACAGAAATTATTAAAGGCTCATTGAAGAAGCCTACCAAGATAGAAATAAATAAGAATAATGTTGTTCTTCAAGAGAACAAAGAAAATTCACAACTTCCTCCAGTAGAGGAAGGACCTTTAATAGCAGACGAAGAAATAGAAATTCAATTGCTATTAATAGAAGAAACAATGGCACCTGCTCAATCTTATGGTTATTTGAAAGTCAGACCTGAGAGTAAAGAAGATTTGAAACTGGAAAAGAAGTGTTTAATAACACCTGCTTTTTCCTTAGGGCCATTATATTTTGCAAACTCTGTATGTCCAGTAAGAAATAATGAAGTTATTTTGAGTTATATTAATCTAAGTGACAAGCCTTTTTATTTAAGAAGAAATAAATATATAGGGAAGTGTCATCCTATTTTAGAAATTATTGAAGAAGATTTGAATAAAACTGATACTGCTACAGAAAATAAGCACATAGGTTCTACTTGTATAGTAACCTGCTCCGAAAATCTGTCAGATAAACAGTTGAAGAATGCATACAGAGAAATTATTACAGATAATTTAAGTAAAGAAGAAGCAGATGTTTCTATTTTACAGAAACCTGAGCATTTAGAAGAACTCCTGGATTTGTTAATGGAATACAAGGACGTTATTGCTCTAGATGATGATGCAGTTCCTGTGTGTCCCATACAGAAGTTTGAAATAGAACTTACTCCAGATGCTCCAAAGATCATTTTTAGAAAACAGTATCGTCTCCCACATCGCTACTTGGAAGACATAGATAATTTTACTGATGCAGCTTTAAAGAAAGGATATATTAAAGCTTGCTATTCGCCACATAGTTCACCTCTATTGGTAGTGGCCAAGAAGAACTCTAATAAACCAAGAGTCTGTATAGACTATAGGCATCTGAACTCCTTCAGCGTCCCAGATGTATACCCACTGCCCTCAATAGACGAGATATTTTCGTCCCTAGGAGGCAGTACGATTTTCACTAGTTGTGATTTAATAGATGCTTACCATTCCCTCGAAGTCGAGGAGGAAACACAGAAATTAATGGCTTTCCGTACAAGGAAAGGATTATTCTGCCCAACCAGACTTTTATTTGGGCACCGCAATGCTCCTAGCACTTATGCTAGAACGATGCAAGTCGCGTTAAACCATTTATTAGGACCTATTGCACAAGTGTATTTAGATGATGTCTTAATCATGGGTAAAAATAAGGCAGAACATTTTGAAAACTTAAGGAAAGTTTTTACTGCGTTTAGAGATAATAAATTAAGAGTTAAATTGACTAAATGTCACTTTTTACAAACCTCAGTGTTATACTATTTAGGATTTAAAATAGGAAGAGACGGAATTTCACCAGATCCAGCGAAGATAGAATCGATGAAGAGTTTCGTCCCTCCAACAAGTGTTAAAGAAACACAATCTTTATTAGGATTTTTCTCGTATTTTCGCTTTTTAATTAGTGACTTTGCACTAATTGCGAAACCATTATATAACTTAATAAAGAAGAGTGTTAAGTTTGAATGGAAGGAAGAACACCAAAAAGCATTTGAGCTCTTAAAAGAGAAGCTTGTGGTGCAACCTCAGTTAACTTTTCCAGATTATTCCAAGCCATTCTTTATAGGTACAGACGCCTGTGACTATGGAATAGGAGGAGTTCTTTACCAAATGTCAGACGATGGCAAAGAAAAACCATTGTCCTTTGTTTCAAGAGTGTTAAGAGGCAGTGAACTAAACTATGATATTATAGAAAAGGAATGTTTAGCTGTTGTCTTTTCACTACAGAAGTTCAAGAATACAGTGTTTGGTTACCCCATTACTATATTAACCGATAACCAACCTCTTTGCTTTATATTTCGCAACAAACAACAAACGGGACGCTTAGCCGATGGAATTTGTTTGTTATAAGTTTTTCCCCAACTATAAAGTATAAGACAGGAAAAACAAATATACCGCCTGATTATTTGAGTAGGCATCCAGCAAAAGCTCCAAACGTTTATTTCTTTAGAGGAGAAAAGAAACCGATGCTACCAAGAAAAGATTTTATTTTAACGAAAGAAACTTTTAATAGGGAACAAGAGAATTGCCCTAGATTAAAAGAATTAGTTAAGTGGGCTAAGGAAAACCCCAAGACTTATCCACACATTTTCCATAAGAAAGTGCTGTACTATGCAACTAGAAAGGAACCTTATGTAATACAAGTACCAGATAGCATGATCTACTCAGTTATAGATCATTGCCATTCTTCACTTGGAAGTGGGCATGGAGGACAGCAAAGGACTGAAAAACGAGTTAGAGAGAGATACGTTTTTCCCCATTTAAGTAAGTTAGTAAAGGAGTACTGTTCTCAGTGCGTGTCTTGTGCTAAGGTTAAAGGTCCTAGACCTCCAAAAGCTGAAATCAACAGATGGCCTCTTCCTTATACTCCATTTTCTAGAGTACACGTGGATAGCATAGGAAAACTTCCCACATGTTCAATTTCAGGAGCCAAACACATTCTCGTCTTCAGAGATGTTTTGACTAGATACTGCGAATTAGTCGCATGTAAGACAAGAACGAGCCAAGAATTTGCTCAAGCTTTACAAGAAAGAGTAATATGTCGGCATTCGAGCCCAGAAATTTTAGCCTCAGACAATGCCCCAGAATTTACGTCAGCTGCTTTCAAAGAGCTATGTAAAGCTTGGAGGATAAAAAAGGTTAATATTCTGCCCTACAAACCAAGTCAAAATGGGGGTGTAGTTGAAAGATTGAATGCAGATATTGAAAATTTCCTCCGTCATTTTGTAAAGGACAATCATAGAGATTGGTCCAAATACTTATCTTTTGCTCAAATAGCAATTAATACTTCGTATAATAGATCAATTGGATCTTCTCCACATTTCGTCCTGCATGGATATATAAAGAGACTTCCCTACGAGATGCCTGATTATGTCTCTCCATTTACAAATAAATCGGAAAATAGAAAATTCATATCAGATGAGGTAGATGTCGTAGTGGAAAGAATGGAAGCAATAAGAGACTTAGCAAGAGAAAGTCTAGAAAAAGAAACAATTAAAGCTATGGAACAGCAACACAAACATGCCACACAAAGAGAATTGAAGTGGGCGATTATGTTTTTGTAAATGCTGTAAAGAAACCAGAACAAAGTTCCAAATTGAACAAAAGATTTGAAGGACATACTTTTATTGTAAATCAATAAAAGAAGCCAAATAAGCTTATGCTTTCGTGTTTAAATTCAACGAAATTATTTCCGGTTCACCGGGATAATGTAAAGATAATTCCAGTAGAAAAGATTACAGAATCTCATTTTTCATTTGATAATGATGAGATTTGGAATCCAGATGCAATTCAAGAAACATTGGATTCCCCGAAAGTTACAACAGAAAGAACAAGTATGGAACCTGAAGAAGTAGATCGACAGGTAGAAGATCAAGAATCTCCAACCACTTCTTCGTGGATTCCCCCTAATTTTTATGATGAACAATATGTTATACCAGAGGATTCAACACAAGAACAAGCAGAATCCTGTAGTAGAAACACAAACTTCTTGTAATCAAAGAATATCTGATACTCCTCAAGGAAGTAGATTGATATTCTACTCCACAAACAAGAACTCAAGTAAGAGGATATAGACCGTCTCTATCACCAATCAGACAAGAGGATTCATATATTTCAGACAGTTCTGAACACGAGGAACAGCCTGTCATTGCAGAAGTACAAGAGGATACTTTGGTAACACCACTTGCAGATGGAACTGTAGGGGATAATGTGCCAAGTTCTGAAGCACTTCCCAAAGATGATGAGGTAACACCTCCAGAAGAAATAATGGATTTATCAACATCTGAAGGCCCAAGAGATGATAGGAAAGAAGATCCGTCGTATAGACCTCACCAGCAATTCAGAGGTCCGAGGGATGTGGAACCAAGAGTTACAAGAAGCCAAACAAGGCAAAGAGAGCAAGAATCTCCTCCACCTCTACCACCAAGATCACCAAGAACTGATAAAACAACAAAAGAGTCGTCTGAACCAGTGTTAAAGAGACCTCCAGTTGTTTTGCCATTAGAGATGACTAGAAGAGGAAATACACTCCACTACTTGCCTCCTAAGAGTTAAAATCTCTTAGAATTGTAAAAAATCTTTTTGTAAATAAATATTTTATTTTATTTTATTTGTGTTCATAACCTTTAGGTTTAAGTTTTTATATTTCTATTACAATATATTACACAAAACACATGTTTACACTTTTCTACTCTTAATTTTTTAAGTATAAGTTTCCATATTTTTATTATGTCCGTTACGAATTCGGATAATTTTTTTTGCCCCCAGGGGTCATTCTTTTCTTTTGAAACTAAAAAACATAAAAAAACTAAAAAATTTTAAAATTTTACAATTATTTTAAAAATATTTATGGTCCATAAAACTTTATATCATTTACAGTTTTCATTTCTAAATGGTTTTATTAACCATTTCCGATTCTCAATAAGAAAGCAAAATAAAAATCGAAAAATTTTCGCGTTTTAATATTAGAATAATAAAAATATAATCAGATTGTTTATTTAATATTAAGAATCATTTTATTAAATTTTAATTCAGATAACTTTTCATTCATATAAATTAGTTTGATTAATATTAATTAGCCTGATCAGCTTTTATTGATATTTAACTAGCCTCACTGCTAATATAATCTTTTAACTTAATTTTTCATTTTAAATTATAATCAGAATGTTTAACATTACTTATCTTTAGTTTTATTATCCAAGATCCAATAAACTTGATTTCATTTTATGAAGTTCATTTTATTTTAATTATTTGATTTCATTAATTAAAATTATTATCAGAAACATATCAAACTTGATTCCAATTTTGAATTTTAAAATTAACGTAACTCTAGTATAATCATAGGTAACTTTAAAAAAGAATTTAATACATTTAATTAATTATTTTAATTTTACTTTAATAAAACGGCGACCTCATTTATTAAATCGAAGTAATAATCATTTCAGACTGTAATGAAAATGTTACGTCCAGTTTTTGCATTACTTCTTTTACCTGCAGTCTTATCCATCTCCACTAACATTAATGAAGAGAACAAGAGTACTGCCAGGTATCATTTTGTATCACTCCGGTGAAGTAAATTTCATTGAAGGATATCTTGACTTGATTGTATCTTTGGAATGCCCATCAGAAATTAAAACTACTATTTATATAGAACCACTAAAATGATAGATACTTTAAAAAATAAATTTTTGCCTGCGTTTAATGATAATTTTATTAATATTTCCATAAACCAAAGAGCGCACAAATGGGAATTTCAACTCATAAAAATTAGAACTAAAGTAATATCCCTTAAATTAATTGAACTTAAAAGCTTACCATGGATTCACTCCCAAACAAGATACAAAAGAGCTGCTTTCGAATTGGGAGGAGATATTCTTAATATTTTATTTGGTACCGCTACTGATAAACAAATTAAATTTTTGAGAAAAAAGATAAATATATTAGGAAACTTTGCGAGTACCTCGAATTTACTAATTAATGAACTTAAAGAACAATTGAAGTCAAATACCCGAACATTATCAGAATTTCAAATTAACCTACAAAAATTAATTGAATTTCAAAACAGATCACTTGCAACCCATAACATACTTAACCAGTTGGGAAGCGTAAAATCATTACTTACATTAGTTGAACATTCAGTTAACAGTATTACAATGATACATCAATTAGTTATCACTTCATTACAATTAGCTAAAACCAAGATAACTAATGATCAACTTTATTCACCCATCTTTTTGTTACCATATATACTAGAAATGACACAAGCTACTAAATTACATCCTATTATACCATTAGAAGCGACAACATATCATTCATTTTTGACATACTCATGGACTATAAAATCAACCACTAATCCATTTGAATTAATTACATTAATTCCATTCATTTCAAATGAGAAATTTATTTCATATAAGTTAATTCCATTCCCAACATTCATTCCATTTAATGAAACGTCTGTTCGAATAATGTATAATACACCTAATAATTACCTTTTCGTTAATTATGGTCAGCGAAAATATACTTATTTACGAAATTCAGTTCATGACTATTGTCGTAACATAGGGAAAACAGCAGTTTGCCCTCAATCACAACCTTTTACATCCATTGATGACAAAACATGCTTGCTATCGCTTCTGCTTAACTATACTACTAATTTTTCATCATGTCCTATAACTATTTTTAAATCTAAAGAACCTTTCACAGTAACCCTAGGACATTTCACTATTATATCTTTTGCAGAAAAAATTAGAGCTTCTATTTCCTGCGAAAGACCTCATTCCGTACAGCATATAAATAATTTTATTTTCAATATTCCTCATGGTTGTACTTTTACCTCTGCTAATTATCAATTTAAAAATCCCATTCATTTAGAGAAAAATATTTCATTAACTTCATTAATTGCTCAATCCGATAAAGTTTTGTTTAATTTTTTAACTCATGTTGCTTTGCCAAATATCTCTGCAGCAATATTTCCAAAATTTCAAATAATGAAAGAAGTTCAGTGGAATAAGAGACTAGACAGTATTAATAATACCATCCACCCATTAACTCCTTATCTTTCTCAAGTTAAATTAATCCCATATATCGGTGGAGGAACAACTAGTGTCATTTTATTCATTTTCATCATAGTGATTATTTATTTGACTTGGTCTTATAGAAAAGCATTGTGTAGAAAATGTTTGAAAGAATTAAATGAAGAACCCCAAGATATTCCGTTGAATAATATACCCATGTCAACCCTTCCATTAGAGGTAACCCCAGTTCAAAATACCCCACAGAATCAAATTGAAATTGAACCCTTAGTACAACCTCCCATAAAATTTAGACAATCTTTAATACCCAAACCTCCGATGCCACCACCTATTCCATATAGGCAATCTACTTCTCAAGAAGTGGAAGTATATTCTAATATTGCTAACTTAGACTAATATCCTTTATGAATTTCTAATTTTTGAATTAAATAAGTTTATAGTACTAATAGAATTAAAATCCTTATGAATTTTAATTTTTCTGAAGGCAGAGTCCTTATTGTGAATCAGATTTCTCAATAAATAAAATCAATAAAACTTTCTTGATTTGGAAATAAACTTATAATTTGAAAACAAATTTCTGCTTCATAATCCACTTCTCAAGCTTCTGCCATATTTCAACATTTTTTGTTTAACTAAATTTTCTTTAATATTTTTTTTTATGACCTGAGTCACCATTTCTTTACGCTTTGGATCGTAAAAGTTGGCGCCATGATGTTGAAATCAGTCTGTGAATCATAGTTCCCAATCTAGGAATCAATCCATTCCTAAATCTATTCCTAAATCTAGGAATCAATCTGGAATCTAGATTTATTTCAAGAAATCCATTTTAGACTTCACGTTAGAAGAACGATGGAGAGAGGGAGAGAATGATGGGGAATGAGAGGGAGAAACTTTTAGGGGTTTAGAGAGATTAGAGAGGGTTTTGGAGGGATACGATCTTTTAAAAAGAGTTGGATCACAAGAAAAATCGTTTGTTTGGGCCCGAGACCTGCTAAAGTAACCAGCTAATGAAATAGCTCCCTTAAGTAGTGTCATAGAGGCGCGAAAATTTAAATTAAAGATAGAAGTTTTTATTAGAGAAGTGAAACTTGATATAGTATATATTATTTTGACTATATTATATATTATATATATTATATATATATATTATGTAATGTACAAAATTGTATACTGTTTTTCTTTCTTCATTTTTAATTATAAAATTAAAATAACATTAAAACAGGTAAAAAAGTAGACCTTAGTGAGATAGACAAAAGGTGTTTCTCACATAGGATTTTTCCATTGCTGCGCAAAGGTAACCATTGTGAATTATTTAATAATAATAATATATAATAATAATAATAGAGGTAATATATGTAAATAATGATAAATAAAATAATAATAAGAATAAAGCTTTTAACTTTGTAATATTTTAATTGTTTTAAAATAAAGATGTTTGCTATATCTCATGAAATATATTTGTTAATTATCTTTGAAATATTTATATATTGTAATTAATTATTATATTGCAATTAATACTTTTATTATTTTTAATAAAAATATGAATTGTAATATTGAAGAAATTTTTATGTGTTTGTTTTAAAATGATTTTTAATGAAATATATTTTTATATAATTGGAACAATTATACTAATTAAAAAATTTACTTAATTATTTAATATTTAGTAAACTCATTATTGTAAAGAACATTTAATTTATAATGTGTTTTCCATTATTCTTTATTTAGGTTTTTTGGGAATAGTCTTTCCGACTATTTTTTCTGGATACAGTTTGGGAACTGTATTTTTTCAAAGGAGTTTAGATATTGTTTGGATGTTTGAATAGGATGTAAAATAAAAGCCTCTCTGGAATTGTCGCGTTTATTCACCTCCAACTGGTCAATGAAGGATGAGAGATATCATCAATATTACAATATGACCACACTGGCGACAACTTGACTGACGGATGTAATGGTCATATCTTCTCATGTTTTAGCTCCGAGATCGTGGTTGGTTTGGTTGCGACTACAAGACTAAGGATCGTAACGGAGACAGAGAAGGAAGTCATTCATACGTACCTGGAAATTCTGTGACTACAAGAGCCAATTGTTTTAGCAATTCCGTGAGAGGTGACTGCTTTGTCACTAATAGACTCCAAATCCAAAACCTTTGCCAAGCTGTTAAAGGTGGAAAATTCAATAGAAAAATTAAAAATAAAGAATTAAAATTTTTACACAAAACAGACATTACATTAAATATAAAGTAATTTAGAATAGGAAATTTTATACAAGTGGTATATGTCATATTATCATCGTTAGATCTTAATATGCGTTATACTTCATTTTGTATAAATTTTCAACACAAAAAGGTGTTCCAAAGTTAATAGAAACTATGGTTATTGGTTTTCCCAAAACAAATTACAAACAAATTTACAAATGGGTGACAGAAGAAAAATTCCCCATTATAGCTATTAGAAAAGAGCTACTTAATATAGAGTGTGAAAAGTGTGAAAATAATAAAAAAAATTTTAGAGACATTTATAATATATAAAGAATATATTAAATTAATTTTTGATTAATGACATTATTATCTTCATTATTGTATGTTTTTTTTTTGTTTTTTTTTTTTAAAAGGCAAAAATTACTTAAAATAATATAAAAAATTTTTTTATTTATTTTTTTTTTTGTATAGGGTTCCCTGAAGGAAAGTTTTTTTTTAAGAATAATATACTAGAAAAATTATGCGCAAATTGACCACTGTAATTAATTATTAGGATAGACTAATTAATTTTTTTTTATTTGACTAAATGATAGTATAGATTTAGAGAATCAGTTTAGTGAAAACCGTTTTCCTTAATTACCATTAGTTAAGTAATTAGAGCTAGTTAAAGATTGGTAAACTCAAAAACAGCAGACAGAGGAAGATAAGACAAGTTTCAGAAAAAGTTGTTATAAAAAACGTGCGTTAGTAAATTTGTTATATTCATTCAATAATATGTGAATCGAATAGTAAAGGGGACAAGAGAAAGGAGTTGAGGGATAAAAGAAAAAATTGGCATTGGATGGGGAATTGCCTCCAGAGCGGAGGGAAGGGAAATTTGTCGCTGAATGGGAGAATTGCAGGGGAAGGGATTTTACCTCCAAAGAGTAAAGTGAGGGATTGAAATCTTGGCTCAATCGATCCCCTCATTTCTTCATTCACTCTTACCCCCACTCATTTCTTCGTTCATTTTTTTTCCCTCATTTCTTTCTTTTCTCGCGCGACATTTTATGGCACACACAACAACACACACACACACATTGTTTTTATTATATATATATATATATCTATATATATATATACTATACTATATATTATATATATATAATTAATTATATATATAGTATATAATATATATATATACATATATATATATATATTCGTTTTATTTTATTAATAATAAATTTATTATTACTTTTTCATTATTATTATTTACTAATCATATTTGACGTAGCCCCGCGAATATTTTCAGGTGGTAAAATTGCGATTTCGGTTATTTTTAACCCGGTTTTTTTTAAACCCGTTTTTTTTGTGAAGGCTTAAGAAGCCAAGTGTTTTTTTTTTGAGTGAATTAAAAAATAAGTTTTTTTTCAATTATCAGAAATCCGTAACTTAGCGAAAAGTTAATTAATAATTACCAAAGTGAGGTAAAACCTTTTGGACAAGGCCCAGGCCACCCAGACAAGGTCACTTTGACCAAAGGTCACCAAAGGTCACCAAAGGTCACCAAAGGTCACCAAAGGTCACCAAAGGTCACCAAAGGTCAAAAGGTCACCAAAGGTCACCAAAGGTCACCAAAGGTCACGAAAGGTCAAATTGCCCAAATTGACCCAAAATACAGAAAATTATTATATTTTTGATCTAAAACATTAGAAATTGTTTTCTTTGACCTAAAAAATAACAGAATTGTTATATTTAGCTACAGAAAAATTGAAAATTTATTTTACTGACCTGTAATATTTTAAAAATTATTCTACTGCAACAGAGATTATAAAAACCACAATTTATAACAGAATTGAAAAAATAAATTTGTTGGTATGTAAATTGGATTGATTCACCTCAGAGACAGAACATGACACTTTGAAAGAACTTGAAGAACAGTAGAAAACTAAGTTAAGCTTTGACAAGAACAAATAAGTTGACGCTTAACATTTTTAAGAACACACTCCGACTAGAAAAGGGAATAACTGTTTCTTAATTATTAATTACAGTGGCAAAGAATTAATTAAATATAATTATCAAATAGAACTTTGATATTTTTTAAATAATTTTGAAAGAAAATTATTTTTATTTTTGAAAATAGAACTTTAATATTTTTTAAATAATTTTGAAAGAAAATTATTTTTATTTGTGAACTTTGAACTTTGATTTTTTTTTTAATAATTTTGAAAGAAAATTATTTTTATTTTTGAACTTTGAAATTTTTAAATAATTTTAAAAGAAAATTATTTTTAATTTTGAACATAGAATCAAAAGTGATTAAATTTTTAAATTTAAATTTAATAGTGAATAACTATAGACAGTTTTTAAATTTAATAGTGAATAAATATTTTCTTTGAACATAGAAAATTTTTTGGAAAATATTTGAAAACAGTTTGAATATTTTTGAAAACTTTGAAAAAATATTTTTGAAAACTTAGTGTTTTTTTTTTGAAAACTTTGAAAAATATTTTGAGACTTTAGTTTTTTTTTATTTTTTAGAAACAGTTTGAGAACTTAGTTTTTTTTGAAACACTATAGTGTTGTGTTTTGTTTTGATTTGATTAACTTGAATTAATTAAAGTTTAATCATGGCTATGTTTGAACCAATAGTCTTTACAGTCTTCATATTATCAACATTGTTTATCATTCTCTGCTACCTGGTTCAAAGGGCTATAGCCGGACCAGTTGACCCTAATGGAGCTTCAGGAGGAGCTGAAGGGAATAATAAAGACTTAGAAAATAATGATTCAACAGAGAGCAAGGATGAGGACATGGATGATACAAATAAAGAAGACAATACAGAAGATGTTAATAAAGAAGAAGAACATGATGTAACAGAAGTAAAGACTACTGACGGACAGAAAACAGAAGAGAACAAAGGAGCAAAACCCAAGATAAGGGAACCCACACAAAAGGATATGGGACTTCCTCCAGTATATCTACCTCCTTCTAACATTGATACAATGTCGTTAAACCCAAATCAGAGAACAGCTTGGGACTGGCATCAACCAGGAAATACAGAAAATACAGCAAGAATACCTAAGGTGCTCCAAAAGACGAATGTTTTGGACAATACTTTTAATATACATTTAAATGCATCGGGGGCCACTCCCCTTCAAATAAAAAGAAAACTTATCCTTCCTGGAATGGCCAAACAGAAATATTTAACAATAGAAGTGAGTTTAGTGGAACTTGGGGACAGACCCAAGCAAGTGATACTCTATATGGAGGACAACCTCAGAATCCGTGGGGACCAGCCCAAAATACTTTAAATAATCCTTTAAATATGCAGCCACCTTACACAGGCTGGCAACAACCCCTTCCTACAATGCAACCTGGTTACAATCCATACCCATATGGACCCCCTTATGGAGGATATTATCCCAACGCTGCGTATGCCCCTCCACTTCCAGAATTGCCTAAAGAATTAAAATTGTATGGAAGAAACACCAAGACCCAAGTTTGGGTAGGCATTAAATTTGAGGATTACCTTTCAACGTTCCAAAGAAGATACGCCACGTTAGGCCTAATAACTGAAAGACAGAAAATAGACTATGCTAAGACTACAATCTCTTCTGATTTCACATCCGAAGCCCGCCAATATATTCTCAAGGATAATAGCTTTTTCTAGGTGCAAGAACCTAGAAGACTTCTTGATCCAATTAAAGATTTTTCTCAAGCCAGAAAAAACCGAGACAATCTTCTGTTTATTGAAACAATTCATGAAATTTCAAAGGAGACCACATGTAACTCTTACTGAATTCATGTTGGACTTGAAGAATCTCCTTTGGGAATATCAGAGAAAACTCATAGATATTGAGACTTCCTTTGGATTTACTTCTCAACAGATAAATATCTT
>JABUQX010088842.1:5000-10658 GCA_015478945.1 Trachelipus rathkii
AGAGATTTAAGAGATTTGTTAATAATAGAGTGTCTTACATAAGATCACAACAAATATAAATCAATGGAATTATGTACCAGGCAAGTTGAGTATTGCAGATATAGCTAGTAAAGGTTTATCTGTTAATGAGCTTTTAAATACCAAAGAATGGAGCAGAGATCCAGAATTTTTATGTCATGATAAAGCTCATTGACCACAGAAAAACATGGAACATAAATTAGATGATGACAATGAGGAAATTATGAAAAATTAACTTGTCATGTCCATAAAATTGCAAGAAAGTGCAACGGGCAAGCTGTTAAATTCTTCTTCAGATTGAATGAAACTTATAGTGAAAGTAGCTTGGATTTTAAGAATTTAAAAAGGTGTGCATAAGAAAGAGTGGAACAAAGATCCTTTGACAATCACAGAATTATAAAATGCAGAAAAAGCAATTTATGAAGATGTGCAAAATAATGAGTTCCATGATATAAACTACAAAATAAAAAAGAAAGAGACTTTTACCAAAAAGACATGTTTTATCAAAATTCCTACCATTTTTAGATAATGAGGAAATCTTAAGAATAGGTGGGAGGAATAAAAACTTAAATGTACCATGTGAGTTTAAACATCCAATTATTTTGTTAATAGACATAATGTTACAGTACTTTTTGTAAGGTATTTTCATAGAATTATTGGACATTTAGGAAAACAAACAGTTTTAAATACATTAAGAGAAAAGTATTACATTAATGGAGCAAACAAAATTATTAAGAAAATTCTGAAAGAGTGCATAATTTGTAGAAAGCTTCATGCAAGGCCAACTGAGCAACTGATGTTAAATTTGCACACTGATAGACTTGAAAGTGGCATAACTCCTTTTACAAATATAGGCATAGATGCATTTGGTCCATTTTTAGTTGTAAGATGGAGAGGTAAAGTTATAGATAAAAAGATATGGATTAATATTTTCCTGCTTAAATAACTGGGCAATACATTTAGAAATGTTGTATTCATTTGAACCTGGTGCTTTTATCAATGCTCTTAGAAGGTTTATAAGTCTCCGAGGTAATGTGAAATTAATCCGATCAGATAATGGAACCAATTTTGTGAAAGCAAATAAAGAATTAAAAGAGCAAATTAAAAATTGGAATAACAAGCAAGTAAATAAAATGTTAGAGCAAAATGAAAACAGTGGATATTCCAGACACCTCATGCTTCTCATAAAGGAGGTCATTTTGAAAGACATATTAGAACTGTAAGAAATATATTACAAGCTTCACTCTTAGAACAGCCAATAAGGTTGACAGATGATAATTTGAATACTTTATTCTGTGAGATTGAGTTCATCATAAATAACATAAGTTACCAATGACTTAGAAAATTTGGAAACTCTGGAACCTAATCATCTATTAATTCTTAAAAGCAACATAACTTTCCCCTTATGTTTATTCCACGATAAGGATTGTTACTTATATAGAAGATGGAAACAAGTTCAGTATCTTGCAGATTTATTTTGGAAAAGATGGATTAGAGAATATCTGCCTTTACTGCAGAAAAGAAGTAAATGGATAGCAGAAAGAGAATCACACAAAGAAGGTGATTTAGTTCTTTTAATAGATGACATGAAACCTAGAAACATGTGGAATTTAGGAAGAATTTTAAAGGTGTATAAAGATGATTCAGATAGAGTAAGAATAGTAGATGTAAAAATAAACAAAGAGAAACACAGTTTGAGTACAACAGTCTTAAAAAGACCAATTACAAAATTGCTCTTGTTGAGAGAAGGTATTAGACTTCAAAAAAAGAATAATAAACTAAGAATAATAAGAACACTTAATATTCTTAGCAAGAGGGAAATGTACTATAATTTGAAATATAAAAAGGAAAATACTGTCATTCACCAACTGTGGTTAGAACATTTGCCTCCGACTGACCCAAAACAGAACATCAGAAGAAAAGTAATAATGATTTGCAAGAAAGAAAATCTGCTTAGCAATCAGATTTAAAGGAGTGGCATTACTCAGGGTTTGCAAATAGAAAAAAAGCTAAAGAAAGCCAATACTTGTGCAAAAGAATACAAAAAAGAGGATAAAGATACTGAAAGCAAATAAAAGCTATTGCAGAAACTCAATGAAGCTACTGAAGCCACAAATACTGACTTTGCCTAAACTAGAGAAAATAAGGTAAACTACGGGATTGAACTTCAAGCAACACAAGGAAGCTAGAAAGGAAGACATAGAAACATATACTGACTCTTGCAAAAAGCAAAAAGTATTCACAAAGAAAAAAATTAAATGAGGTACCAAAGCTATTGACAAGAGTACTTCAAGCAACTTGTACAAATAATAGAATCAAAAACAGCCCTACAACCCGAGCCACCAAAAACTATCATTTCTGAAATCCTTATTAATCAGTATCGAAGGTCAGTTGAAGATAAAGTTGTTATAAAGTAGTTGGCGTACATATTGTGTGAATGTAAAAATAACATAATGAAAATATAGTGAAATATAACTTCTAAAAGATGCTTAATAAAAAAAGAGTCACAACAATATATTTTATGTATAATTATATTATGAAAATGTATATTATATTTGAATTCTTATATCTTTTTAGAACCCTATTCACTTTTTGGATATGTGCACAAATAAAAAATTTGTAAACACCGTTTTTACTTCCTGGAAGAGGATCAATAGCATATATAGTATATATATATATATATATATATAAGTGTTATTGGTGAGTATATATAAGAAAAGTTGTTATATATATATATACACTATTATTGCTGTTGGTGCATGTATGGTATACAGATATTCCCTGTCATTATTATTATATAAAGATATATACATATGCTATAAATATACATATATTATTACATTATTGGCTGGCTGCTATTACTACAAGTTGGGAGCATGAGCTGGAAGATGGCTGAAGAAGGCATGTTATACTGACAGCTGTTGATACATATTATTATTATTTTATATATTATTATATATATTTAGATATATAAATTATATATATATAAATATATATATATATATAAATATATACATATATGTATATATTATTAAGGTGCCAGAGTATATAGCAGGAGCCAAATATAATATATATATATATATATATATATATATATCAAAATTATTTTTATGAGTTACTTCCACCTTCACTGCACTCGAACACAAATTAAAGTAAAAAACCACTAAATATAACAAAGAGGGTAAAAAAGAAAAAAGAGAAAAATTAGCACTTTAATCGTGAGATATTAAAAGAGAGGGGGGGGGGAAGGCGTTACGTTTCGACACTCCCTCGTGTCTTCTTCAGACGCCAGCTAAAAAATAAATGTAAATGAAAAAGCAAAAATGGGAATCAGGAAGTAACCTACGAAGCAAAAAAATATTGGTTGGCGGGGTATGAGAGATAATAAATATATTACACTGTTACAAAATAAATGAATAAAGGGAAATTATTAGTAAATATACATATATATATATACAGTGTAATATATATATATATATATATATATATATATATATATATATATATATATATATATATATATATATATATATATATATATATATATATATATATATATATAAAAGGACTTGTAAACAAATTTTTTGGCTATATTACAGCGGTATTAAATTTGAAGTGAATAAAGCAAGCGAGAAATATTAACACTATGGTTTAGGCATGATGCTAGAGAGAAAATGTGAGCGAATTTTCTTATTGCGTTTACACTTACATAAAATATATACAACTTGAAAAAAAGAGATCTTTTTTAATGACATTCACATTTTAGGAACTAATGCATATAAATAATAAACAATTATTTAGATAATAATTTAAGCTTAAGTTTATATAAGAAGAATGAATCAATCAAACTTGATGGAAAATATTCTATCAAAGCTACTTAAAGCTAATTTATGTCTTGCCATTATAATTGGCGCGAGAAACTTTATATTCCATAAAGCTTACTACTCCATCTTTGTTCAGATCATGGAGTTCTAAAGCATCGTCAACATACCCTGTAATAATATATATTTATATATATATTATATATATATTATTAATATTATTATATATTATTATTATTATTATATATTATATACATATTATTGTTATTATTATTATATTATTATATTATATTATATATAATTTATATATATTATTATATATTACATAAACATACATTACAGTTAAGCGTATTATTGTTATTATATATTATTGTTATTATTGCTGGTTATATATATATATATATATATACATACATACATAGCATATAAAGGCTGGCTGGTTGTTGCTGGTTGGTTGAGCAAACATATATACTACTGTTACAGCATATAATGATACATGTTATTATTATTATAGATATATATTATTACATATATATAGATATTATTATATTATTGTTATTATTATTACATATTATTATTAATATACATATATACAGTATTTATAATATTACATATATATTATATATTATTATTATTATTATGTTGGTTATTAAGTAGATATATATATTTTTTTATCCATAATAATTTTTACTTTAACTCGAGTTATTATTATATATATTATATATATATATATATATACATATATATTATTAATATATATTTATATATTTATATACATATATATTATTGGTTACTGGTTATTACTATTATAAGGATATTATATATATATATATATATAGCAGTTATATATATATATATATATATATATATATATATATATATATATATATATTTGAATAATTAAAATTTTAAAAGTGAAAAACATGTAAGATTGAGCATAACGTGCAAGTCTGGAGTCAGAGACTTGGAGAGAGAAAGGATGAGCTCTTCTTATCAGAGGAGAAGGTGTAGAACTGTACAATTGAGTGAAAGGTATGCAACTATATAGTTCAGAAGAGCAGTGTTCATAGTAAGAGAGAGAGAGAGAGAGAGAGAGAGAGAGAGAGAGAGAGAGAGAGAGAGAGAGAGAGAGAGAGAAAGCAGTGTTACCATAGTTTGTTAGATTTAGTTGAAGGGAAAGAATATGGAATTACGGTTCCGTGCTAGAGAAACTCACCATGGTTATGTATTCTGCACATTCCGAGTGACCCCTTCCACAGAAGCGTAATCATCTCCATGGGAAGTCAAGGGAAGTCGAAGTAGAAGTACGACCGCATGTCCCACCGGTTTGCATCATCGAAGTGCCAAAAACGTTTACTACCGTAGATGGGCTCTCTCTCTCTCTCTCTCTCTCTCTCTCTCTCTCTCTCTCTCTCTCTCTCTCTCTCTCTCTCTCTCTCTCTCTCTCTCTCTCTCTCTCTCTCTTCTCTTGCTTTCTCTCTCTCTCTCTCTCTCTTCTCTCTCTCTCTCTCTCTTTTCTCTCTCTCTCTCTCTTCTCCTGCGGAAGACTTGAAGTTATAGAACTGAAAGATACAGAAAGAAGGTGACCTTTGCAGAGGTGACAAAGAGATTAATAGAATAAGAAGAAGGGATCAGAGAGTGATATCAAAGTCTAGAAAGTAGGGGTTCATCTCCACAGACGTAAATCAAGGCTATAGTGAGTAGGAAGCCACAACTGCTCGAGGTCATTCTGTGAAGCGGTGGCGCACGAAAATACAAAGCGTTTTCACGATAAATGCGAAAACGTTAAACACCCAAACTGAAATATCCAGCTACACT
Organism: Trachelipus rathkii; assembly: GCA_015478945.1. Taxonomy (NCBI): domain Eukaryota; kingdom Metazoa; phylum Arthropoda; class Malacostraca; order Isopoda; family Trachelipodidae; genus Trachelipus; species Trachelipus rathkii. The sequence goes on from JABUQX010088842.1 coordinate 10,658, forward strand.
G
>JABUQX010088843.1:0-2500 GCA_015478945.1 Trachelipus rathkii
TCAAAGGAATCACAATACACGCCAGGGAACCCCACTGTAAAATCCGAAGAGACAGTCATCAAGGAGCAAAGATAATTCAAATATGCAGTCTGTGAAAGAGGAGATGAGAAGCTCTACGAAAACATGAGATGCCGCCTACAGAAGAGAATCCTTCCAACGTGGTGGCATGAAAATGGGCCAAGGTTTTCATTATTAACAGTGCTTGCAGGGGCAAATAATTATCAGCACCTCTCCTTCATCAGTCGTGAGAGAGAGAGCGTATTTATAGTGTAGGTAGGAATGTAAACACCCCATAAAGAATCAGTCCCTACCCTGATGCCCGCGGGCAAAATTATGCCCGCGGCTTAATATTTTTATGCCCGCGACCTGTTTGACATATAATTATTTTTTTTATTTTGACTTACTTATTTATTTTATTTTTTACTTATTATTTTTCTCGGAAGAGAAAAACATTATAAATATATTATATCTACATATCATATACATATATAGGTATGTATATATATAGTAATATATATATATATATATATATATATATATATATATATATATATATATATATATATATATATATATATATATATGAAGAGAATAAGATCCAGAGGCCAGGCATGTAACTAGGAAACTATAACATCTCTATAACAGCTACATGAAAATAAATATCATTTTATTAATCAGGAGACATTTTTACCGCAGAAATTAAAAAAAAATTAATTTATTCTAATATTTATTAATAACTCCATATTAATATTAGTAAAAAGTGCAGGCTCTGATTGACTTGAAAAACCTTGAAAGCTGCAGTCTCGGGAGAAAAGTTGCCAAATGTCGCTTTATAATATAATTAGAGAAAATATTATTTTTTTCTTTTTATATCCTTATTAGGGGGTTCGAGCCGACGGAGGGACAGAGGGGGGACGAAGTCCCCCCCGTCGTCCCCCGGTAGGCCGAGAAACCCCGACTCTCTCTTATCGTTCTTGTTTACCCGTGGGATATTCTTTAGTGAAAAAAGAAAAAAATTCAACATTTGGCAACTTCCGTCTCACTCGGGAGTAGCCGCATCTTCGATTTATCAAAAAACTAAATTTTTCAATCTGTTTTAATAACAAATTTTGATTTTTTAAAAGCGTTATTTTTTTTTATTTTTTTTAATTTCTGCGGTAAAAATGTCTCCTGATTAATAAAATGATATTTATTTTCGTGTACCTGTTATAGTTTTTTAGTTACATGCCTGGCCTTTTCGGAATGCTGACCAACTAGCAGGGTATATATATAGTAGCAGAAAGATATAGCAAAGAAGAGTATATATATATATATATATATATATATATATATATATATATATATATATATATATATATATATATATATATATATATATATATATATATATATATATATATATATATTATATTATATATATAGAGTTGTCGTTGGGAAAATACAAAATAGCAAAATAGACATAAACAATATAGCTCCATTGTTCGAGCAAGCTATGAGGTTTCTGAATTAATAGCAAAGGCTCTGAAACCACATTCAGAAGGAGAATTCATAAAAGAATGCTTAGTGACCGCAGCAAAAGTTTTAACTCCAGATAAAGTAAAATTATTCGAAAGCATCAGTTTATCACGAAAAACAGTGTCTGATCGCATCTGTGAAATGGCTAATGACATTGAGTTAACTTTGAAGAAAGCAGCAGCGTCATTTAAATTCTATTCTTTGGCTGTTGATGAAACCCTAGACATCACGAGTACAGCACAGTTGGCAATTTTTATTCGTGGAGTTGATTCTGACTTCCATATCAGAGAGGAACTGCTTTGCTTGAAATCTATGCATGGAAGTAAAAAAAAAAAAAAAAAAAAAAAAAAAAAAAAAAAAAAAATCATATCTCGAAAACTACAAAAGCTACAGTGAAATGAAATACATTTTTGGAATCCTTGTAAAATTTTGGTTAGGAAAATGTAAAAAAAAAAAAAATTAAAAAAAAAATGAAATATTTTTTGGGGGGGTGCTGGGACATAGTATATATATATATTATTTGTAAAGGTATTACACGGCAATTTAGGGGGCTCGAGCCGACGGGGAACACAGGGGGGGACGTTTTCCATACCCCAGGGGAGGGGCGGAGGAACCCCCGCGAGACGACACCCAAATACCAAAGAGCGGGGGTTCCGGAGACCTCCCGGAGGGGGGGGAATTAGTCCTACCCCCGTAGTTCCCCCGGAACGCCGAGAGACCCCGACTCCTGCCATCGTGCGGTATACCCTTGGGGTATTCTTTAGTTAAAAAAGCAAAATTTAATAGAAAGTCTATTTATTTTAACGAGTAACCAATAAAAGGTCTCTAAATAGGCCTTCTAATCATATTACTATAATTATTAACAATAATTTTTTATTTTTTTTTTTACATCTTCCTATCCAAAATTTTACGAGGATTCCAAAAATGTATTCCTTTTCGCTGTAGCTATTGTAGTTTTTGAGATATATATATATATATTTTTTTT
>JABUQX010088843.1:7500-17895 GCA_015478945.1 Trachelipus rathkii
TTAAAAATTAAATAATATTTTATTAAATTAAAAAAAATTAATAATATTAAACTTCGAGATAGAATATTAATTAAATATATTTAAAATTTAAAAAATTTAAAAAAAATCCAGAGAAATTATTCTCCAATCCGGTGTAATGCCGCGAGAAAATTCTATCAGTGGTGCGGCGTATTTGATTTAATCTTAAATTGTAAAATTTTACCAATTAAAATGAATACGTTATTTCAATTTAAATTAGTAGCAATACATATTCTTAAGAAAATGCTTAATAAACCTCCCTCTCTCTCTGAAAGAATTAATATATATATATATAGAAACAAACATAAAATATTATTCAAACACAAAAATATAAACGACAAAGTGGGACAGATATATATATTATTATATATATATATATATATATAATATATATTAATATTATATATATATATATATATATATAATATATTATATATATATATATATCAGAGATTCCCAACGGTGTGCGCGAAGATCTTTCAGGGGTGCGGCGTATTTTAATCTAATTGGTAAAAATCTTTAACGCAGATTGAAATGAAATTACGTTTTTCACCATTAATATGTAAGGTACAAATAGATTCTTAACCAGAGTTTGCTTTATCTACCTCCTTCGCGCGCGCGTGAAAGAATAATTAATAATAATAATATAATATAATATTTTCGTGAGATATATATAATATATATTATTATCACTATATATATTAATAATTAATATATATAATAATTATATATATATATAATTATATATAATATATATATATATAATTTAATATATGATATATATATTATATATAAATATATTATATATATATAGGCCTATATATACGTAAAGTTGCTAGGACAAAGGTCACGTCAAGGCGTAAGAACAGGTATTGAATGCTCTATTAATGTCCTCTATGAAGGGTGATGGGCTCAACTCAATGTTTGCATTAAACATGTAATATAATGCACGCCAATTTTTTATACACACGATTTCAGATACGCATTGTTTCAACCCAATAATTATAAATCACGATTAAATTTTTTATATATTTAAGTTATTAAATGTAAATATAATATAAATATATAATAATATTATATATTAGTATAATAATATAAATTTTATAATATAAAGTTATATTTATTTATCCGTATATATATATAATATGATATAAATAATTACAAGTAAATAATACATTTTTCTATAAAAACACTTCCTCTATAATAATAATTACAAAATGATAAATCGATTTTCTAACTGTTAATTATTATTTAGGAAGGAAAATTTCCTTGAATTTAAACAAAATTAAAGTAAAAAAAATGAAAAATTTGCAGAAAAATGCATAAGAATTTTTTGCAAATGAATAACAAATTAACCTTGCTAACAAAAAGGAAAATAAATGAAAGTAAATTCGCTTCAGTTCATCAAATTACTAAAGAGAGAAACTGTGCACATATTGTTGTAATTCAACATAACCTAGAACATAATATGTAGTTGAATATGAGAGTTTAGACGCTTAACAATAAAAAAAAAATGCTATAAAGAACATTACCGTACTAATAACCCCATATTCTTGATAACTTGCCCACATTAAATCAACATTCCTGGAAACCAAATGATATTTAGTTTTTCATTAAATAAATGCGGATCGTAAGAAATATGCTGACTAAGCCCAGTTAAAATGTAAAATCTCCCAAAAAGTAGCCCGTAGCAATGCGTCACTTATAATCAACATATGCGCCACGTTTGGCGCATACGCCACGTGGTTATAATCACATATACGCCACTTTGGAACCTTCTAATATTAAAGTCAGATCTGTCTATGTCTTTGTTTTAATTTAAACTGCTTAAATCCATTTTGTTTAAAATTTTTGTGATGGTAGTAATGTTTCTATTTATTAAATTTTCATAGATAGTGGATTATTTTTTTTTCTAAAATTTTCAAGAAATAGTCAACGCTCTTTTCACATTCTCAGTATCTGTATCTTCGACATCAAAAATCATTCTGCAATAGATGATTCCTATTAATAGAAAAAATACTGATTTTAAGTTATGATTTAATGTCTTACGGATTATTTCATTGACAACAAGATGCTTAGATTAATTCCTATCTCCCACGCTGTGCTAATGTGTGGTGTAAAAAATAACGTTTAATGTCCATGGTATCCTTTATTCAGCATAATCATTAAGAGACTTATCTTGCTACGAGCACCCTAAGGTGTTATTCTCCATTAAATAACCTGTCATCATATTTTTCAAGAATGCTTATAGAAAATCAATGAATATTTATATGTTGTGAAATTATTTTTTAAGATATTTGAATTTTTGTATGTATCAACTCATCATTATGATCTTTTGCTCTTTCTGTAGTCTAGCTCTTTCATTTTAATAGTTCCCTAACTTGCTCTGCTTCTAATGTTATATATATAAACCTTCAATATCATGAGCTGGATGAGGTTAATTCATTATCCCAGTCGTGCAATAATTAATCTATTTGATAAACCATTAAATATAACAAATATATCAAAGGTTCCTTCTCTAAACAATAATCTATTTATGCCGTAGAATATTCTGTAAAATGTCATAATTAATATATTAAATTAAATCAATTCACAGTAATATAAATAAATAACTCACGCATAATAATTTGCCTTACAAATAGATTGAATAGTATCTGATTATTACTTTCCAAAAATTATCATTCTTGTATCTGTAATTTTATGGATCGGTAAATTATATCTGGAACATGCTTTTGTTTCAAGATGTTGGAAATACATACTAGTACCTATTTGTGGTGCCTATGATTATAATTTCTGCTTCCATCTCTTCCTATCTCAATAACCATGGTCTCTTTCACATAGAATCGAAATAGTGTGAATTAAATATGTATTTTAAGATGTATGTATTTATATTGTCGGTCCATTTAGCTTTACAGTGATTTAAATCATGATATAATAACTCACTTTCTTTCTGCATAGGAAGCATGCTAGGTAGGGTAAATTGTTGTTGAGCAGCTTGCAATGAGTTTTATTAATCTTAGTATTTGTTGAAGTATGATTAAATTAGCATAATATCGCAAAGACTTGATTATGATATGTGTACTCTTCTTTGATAAAGATTATATTTTGTTAAAATTGATTCTACATATATTAATACTCATTTTATCTTCGTGGTTGTAATTGTACTGAATGCCTAAGCGTTTCTTACACTCAAAGAAGAACTAAAAGTCCCTTTTTTGAGAAAGTAGTAAATGTCATGAATTGTCTATTTTCCAATGGTTGCTGCAAAATTAGGTTATGATTGTGTGTTTACAGCTGTCATTATTATTAAATCTGTCAGATTATATTTTACGTAAACTAAATGTAATTAAATAATTTGACTTTCTATTTTACAGGTAAGATCGACAAGAAACATGCAGTTTCCTTACAATCCAAGAATTATGAAATGTTTCATAGAAAAGGTAGCATTTTCCTGGGATAGATCTGCCAATTGTAAGTAAAAAGTGTATTTTTCATATTCCCATCCCCTTTTAAAATTTTCGTATATTATATGGCGAGGAAAGCTTAATATTTAAGTACCTTCCATTCTGATCATTTTTATCAATTAATTGCACGATTGTCAGTTAAAAGATATAGTTAACTTTCCTTCAACTTTCCGTTAAGAATTCTGATGTGTATTGTTTCTCCATTTACAAGGCAGATATGTTGCTTGATAATTGAACTAGATTTCACAGCTACTTAAAGAGACGAATTTAATGATCTTTGTGCTGATTCTTTACTGAAAAATTAAACCTTGAGAAGATCTGACTTCTAATCATGCGTGCTGGATTTTTGGTCTAAATAGCATACAATCAAGGAGTATCCTAATCCTATAAGTAGAAAAAGCTCACTAAGTTTTACCTTTTGTCACCATTTTCAACATATATATCTTTTGTGAACATAGCTTTCTCTGCAATGGTTCATTAATAATAATGCAAAACGAATGAATATAATGATTGTTATTAAATATCTCAAGGAAAATAATGCCTTGCGTTATCAATATCATTTACAGACTTAACTATACATAAATTTTATTGCTTCCAAGAATTCAATCACTAAAATTTTCACCATTAATCTAGAATTCTAAATCCGCAATATTCCTACTTTCCAATTTAAGTATTTTTATTGATATTATTTAAATTTAAATCTTATTATTATTATTATTTATTATTAATTATTAATAATTATTATTATATTAATTTATTATATTATATTATAATTATTATTATTATTAATATTTCATTATTATTTAATAATAATATATATATATATACAAGTTGTATGTATGTTTAAAAAGCCTTAAATAGGGTGCCTTGAATTACAAAAGGTTGGGAATCATCTGATATATATATATAAATATATATAGTAAAAATAAAATTAGTATTAAAACTAAATTTTGAAGAACAAAATATAATAGTAATATATTGAACTATATATACTAAAATATATTGAGTGTTTTGATTAACCAGCATGTGATAGCATATGAATTTTTAAATAATATTTAATGTAGATGTAAGTAATTATCAAAATTCTATTCCACTATCTTTGCCTCACGCCCTTAATTATCTCTTACTTTCAACGCCCCCTACATTTTTTTTCTTAGCCCCTTACCTGCCCACTCTAATGCCTTCCATTCGCCTCACAAGGGTGCGTTATCTCGCCCACTTTGAGAAAGACTGCTCTCATAATGCTCATAGTTAATGAATTAAGTGAAAAGCAAAGCAAAATAAAGCACTTTATGACTTAAAAAAAAACATATTATTATAATTTCCTATATAAAAAATCCGAAGATTTTATTATGTGAAAATTATGAGTAAATTATATTAATTAATATTATAAGAGAAACTTGTTCTCATTATTATGAACTGAAAATACACAAGGTTCATATAATATATTTTGCCATAATGAAATATAAAAATTATTTTAAAATAGTAAGTATTATAAATAGAGTCAGAGTGGATTCTTACAAGTAAGTCAGTAAGTTGTGATTTCGTATATTGAGAAAAGTAGTATATATTTTTGAGTCTTACTGGAACAGGATGCAATGTATGACTATTCCTTGCTACATATATTTATATTTATATTATATAATTATATTTATTATTATTTTAATTTTATTATTAATATTATTATTATTATTTTTATTATAATATTTATATTTTTTTATTTATTATTATTTTATTGTTATTTATATTATTTTGTATTATTCTTTTTATTTTTTTTTATTTTTTTTTTTTATATATATTAATATATATATATCTATACTATATAATATATTATTAATATATATATTAATTATATTAATATTATATATTATTTATAATTTATATTATAAATATAATATTATATATACTAAATTATATTATAAATATATTATATATATATTATAGTAATATATATATATATTTATAATGTGAGATTATTATATAATATATTATATATTATATTATATAATATATAAATATAAATATATATTATATTATATATATATTATTATGAGGGAGATACCGCATACTCGACGATGAAATTACCTTCTACCATTTTTTATATGTGTTTGGTGCGTCTTTCTCTTTTTGCGTTCATATTCTTTACACACCACTCATCCTCGCAGGCCAACATATACTAAGCCACTACAATATTTACTCACATATATCATATATACACATGATGAATAATAGTACAGCACCCCACTTCTAAGATAACACCATTAAGACTATTCCCTATTACTATTGCATATCCTCTTTGTGCGGGAAATAAGAATTTCCCACATTCTGTATGTCCCTGCTGAATGTCGTTTAGAAAGTCGATTCTAAAAGGACGTGGTTAGTTGGGTGGCTGCCTCACTACCATTTACCTATCTCTTGCTAGGATAATGATGAGCATCCATCGGTATCGGCCGTAAACGACCTTCCTAAAACTAATTCGCGAAATGTATGTAACAAAAGTTATGGTACATGGTAATCGTCAGAGAATAATGTGAAGTGATTAGAAGATGGAGAGAGGTGATGGATGTATTTAGATAAGGTAAATTTGATTTTTTGCTCGCTGTGACTGAAAACAAAGATGAAAGGAATAAAATGTGAAGTTGAGTTGTGTGTGTGTGAAAATGTGTACGTGCTGGTGTGAAAGAGAATGAGAAGGAAAAAAATTTAAGAAATAATTTTGATGAGTGACCTGTGGTACATAATAGCTATTGGTAACGATCAATTTGTGTGTGTGATGTCTGAATTCCAAAAAATAGGTTTATATATTATAGTTGATAAAGGTCAGAGGTATGTGTGGTTTGTACGTATTGTCCATTCTGAGGGTGAATTGTTTGAAGAGTAGTAAACTGATTTTTGGGATAATTATTTAATATCTTCTTGGATGGGGTAATTTACGGGGCATTTCAGTGATAGTGTTTGGAGGACTGATGTTAGATAGGTGATCAAAATAAGGGATGGTATAACAGGTGGTTTGGGTGGGGAGAAAATGAGAAATGGTAAGGAAGGTGACTTGATTTCTTGTGAGGAGAGAGGTATGTTGGTAAGTAATACTTTCTTTAAACCATCATATGCTATGAAAAGATGTAATTCTCATTAAGTATTACTAGAGTGAGTGTGGTAAGAGGTATCTGATAGTGAATAGTATTATTGGATTTTGTGTTGGTGAAGAAGGAGATGTTGAATATGTATGTAGTTGGATGTTTTAAGATTAATTGAGGTGTTTAGAGAAAGTGGATTTAGAAGTCAAAGTTTGATGAAACATTTCAGCGTTAGTGGGTGGCTGATTGAGGAAGGTGATGATACGAGGAAGTAGGTGAATTTAAAATAAGAGTGGAGAAGTTAAGTGAGCAAGATCAATAAGGTTATATAATGTAGAGAGCGCTCGATAGTAAACCGGTTGAATGTGAACAAGTTGATACTTGAGAACCAAACTGGGGCAAATGAAAGGAAGCAAATTGTTAGTTAAATTGCAAATAGGTGTGCCGGATGTGTTGGGAGATGGAAGTATTGATTTTCTACATAGAGAAAGGAGTATTTGTAAGGAGACAAATGGGTCTTGAACTATTCTGGTTTGAAAAATAATAATTTTGCGAGCAATTTAAAATGCTAGATCTAATGATCTGATCAAAAAAAATAAATGAAATTCAAAAATTAAAGATTCCTGGATATTATTTTTGGGGGAATAAATAGAAATCGCTAAAAGGTGCATTACGTAGAGAATAACAAGAGGTAATATGAAACATTTAGAAGAGAGGAGAATGAGGACATAATACAAGGAATAGGATAGCTCTTCTGGAAGGAAGCGAGCGAAAGTTAAGAATGAGAATAGGGAAGTCTGCTTAGAATAAATGAATAGGGATGTTGCATTTGTAACTGATGAATGGATAAGTGAGGGGAGTGTGGAAAGAACACTTCGAATAAGCTGCACAATATAATCAGAAATTAGTCGTTTAGTGGAGAATGTAGTGTGTTTTGATGGTGCATAGATATGGAATATAGGTATTTTTGGATGAGTTATTAGTTAAGTTGAGGGAGGTAATTGGGTAGATGTGAGAAAGTTGTAATGAATGGTAAAATAATCTGCAGGTTATAAGATGAAATTACTGTTGAAAATGATCATAGAATCACGGAGGCGGATGGTGATTGGATTATGGATTTGGATAAATTTGTAGTAAATAAAGAAGTTTATGGAGGGTAATAAATTAAGTTCGAAGGAATTGGAGAGAGCGGTAATAGTATCCCTTATATATAGGTAAGTGGAGATAAAGGGGAATTGGTAGAATATTATAGGGAAATAAGTTTATTGAGTGTTGTAGGAAGGTATATGTCTTGGTATTTATTGGTTGAAAATAAGATGTGCGTCGAGAGTGACTGGGGCTGTTGGTGAAGAACAACGTGTGCAGTTTAGGAGTGGTAAAATATGGATAGATGTGGATCATAAATCTTAAATAACATTGAAACAAATTGATTGAGAAAATGAGGAGAAAGAAGGAAAATAAATTATATTTAAGTTTAATGGATTTAAACAAACAGGCGTATGATGAAGTTAATAGGGAAGCTTTATCGGAGGTGTTTTAGTGATATATGGTGTTTGGTGGTAAGGCTTCTGAAATGGAATCAAAAAGTATTTATGACGATCAGTGAAGCGGTGTGTAAGCAATAAATGGTGTTCAAACGGTGATTGTTTAGGATAATAGCGAGTGAAGACAGGGTTGTGGTTATGTCCTCCTATGGCTATTCAATGTGTATATGGATGGGGTTTATGAAAGAATTTCGAGGTGGGGACGGCAGGAAATGGTGTTAGAATGATGGAGAAAAAATTGAAGAGGAGTGGAGGGTGCCCTACCTATTATATGCGGATGAAAAAAAAAAAAAAAAAAAAATTTTGTGTTCTGTGTGGCGAATGCTGAAGGAAGTTTGAGAAGGAATGGTACGAGAGATTGGCAGGGTAATCGTAAGAAAGGAGGGGTTTAAGAAATAGATAAACTAGATAAGAGTTACAGAGTTATGGATTGCCTGAGTGAGACAGTCCTCAAGTGTGAAGTTATGTTAGATGATGAACAGCGGGAGCAAGTGTCTGAGTTTAAATATTTAGGTATGTGTTGGATGAGAAGGAACGATGATGCAGAGTGTAGTAGGAAAGTTGTGAATGGCAATGAAGGTGGCTGGTGCAATTAAATGTTTGAGTGAATGTAAAGGGACTAAGTTTGAGTGCGCTAGAGTCTTTACATGGAGGGTATGTTTTACCATGTGTTATGTAATGTATGAGACTAATGGTCTGGAATAAGAAAGTATATGATCAAAGTTCAAGTGTTCAGATGACAATCTTAAGGGCATGCTAGGTGTGATAAGAATTAATAAAGTGAGGAATGAAACGTATTAGAGAGTTGGTGTGGTGTGAAGAAAGGGTAAAATGAGAGAATAAATGAAAGTATGTTGAGATGGTTTGTCAATGTGGAAAGGATGATGGAAAAGTCGGTTGGTTAACGCGGATGTAATAGTGGAGAGGGTGTTGGGGAACCGACCGCATGGGAGAACCGAAGAGAAAGTGATTGAGTCGGTGAACGAATGTCTGAAGGAGAGAATGTGAGTTTTGGGCAGAGGCGAGAAAGAAAGGTGCTGAATAGGAGAGAATGGCGGGATTTGTATGGGGGCGTGGTTGTGGCCCACATGGGCCAGGTGATGAACCCTTACATTGACGATTTACCATAGTGAGGGTCCGTCGCGGTCCCATGAAGCTCTAGGAGTAGTATATGGGGCTACTTCGCCCTCACTAAATTTAATGGTACAGAAGGGGGGCGGTAAGTGCTGGGCTTTCTTTTCGACGTTGGTCATGTTCTCCTACTGCTTTTTTTTCCGATCCTGGTACAGTCACCTTACCCCTCTAAGCTTACAGGAGTCTGGTGAGAAGAAGAAGATATATATAATAATATATATATATATAATATATAATATATTATATATATTATATATATATATATATATATATAATATATATATAATATATATATATATAATATATATATTATATATATATATATAATATATATATATATATTTCTTTCTTTCTTTAGCTACTCTTTTTCCCAAGACTGGGAGTAAAGTGTGCGCTACAAGCACCGGAAAAGAAAAGAGTGGGGGGGGGGGAAGGGAAGAATATTGACAAATGTCGAAAAGAAAGCCCAGCCTACCGCCCCTCTGTACCATTAATTAGTGAGAACTCGTCACAGACAGAAAATCCACCTAGAGCTTCATGGGACCGCGACGGACCTCACTATGGTAAATCGTCAATGTAAAGGTTCATCCCTTGCCCAGTGGGCCACAACCATGCCCCCATATAAAACCCCGCCACTCTCTCTCCTATCATGCACCCTTACTCTCGCCTCTGCCAAAACTCACAATTTCTCTCCTTCAGACATTCGTTCACGACTCAATCCACTTTCTCTAGGTTCAACAGCCGGTCGGTTCCCAACTCAACTCACCACTATACATCTGCTTAACCAACATACTTTCCATTTATTCTCATTCATTTACTCCTTTTCTTCACACCACACCACTCTAATAAGTTCATCCCTCACTTTATTAATTCTTCTCACACCTAGCACACCCCTAAGATGTCCATCTGAAGACTACACCTTAGATCTATTACTTCTTATTCCACAACATAGTCTCACTACCATACATAACACAGGTAACAACATACCCTCAGTAAGACCCTAGCAACACTCAAGAACTTAGTCCTTTGCATCACCAACGATTTGAATTGCACAAAGCCACCTTCTGCATTCAACAACTTTTCCTACTACACTCTGTCACATCGTCCGTTCCCATTCTCAATCCAACATATTACCCTATATTTAAACTCAAACACTTG
>JABUQX010088844.1:5000-24809 GCA_015478945.1 Trachelipus rathkii
AATCAAAACTGATCAATAGAAGGCTGAAATTGGATAGTGTATAGAAGGAAAGGAGAAAAAGGAGTCTGAATCTGTAGAGTTTTGATTGGACCATGGCACACCGGTGCTTGCTCGGTGTGTGCTGGGATAGCAAATATAATTGTGTATAATAGGTAACAAATATTCGCGTGTTAAACTAAGTTATTAAAGGATAGATCTGCACTACGGTGTGTCTTGAGAAAACTCCCCCATGAAACAAGAAAGTATCGTCATCAGTGCTCAAGGGCACGAAAAGCGTGGTGCGCGCCGCGCAGGTGGCGCAGCCATATGCGGTGCCGCGTGCCCTCGACGGGCGGCTGCTCGCCGACGTCTACGGCCCGCAGCGCGCGATCGCCGACGGCGTGTTGCGCGCGCTCGACAAGTGCCGCAGCCCCGCCGGTGCGGAACCACGCAACACGGGAGGGGCCGAGGCGTGGGGCGCCGTCACAGCCCTCGCAATCCCCTGGTAATTCAGGATCCCGGTACGAGAATGGCCCAACGTGTTCTGTTTTCAACTTAATTTTTTTTTGTTTCGAAAAAATTTATTATTTTAATATTTTATTTTTAATAATATTTTTTTGGTTTTTGAACTAAAAAAAATTTAACGAGCTGTTTCAATGATTTACAAAATACAAATTTACAATTTTTACCATATCACAAAGCATCAGTATATCAGTAAATCATACCATCATCGCAACACCCCTTCTGTCCCTATAATGATCTATTACATCTATTGATCTTAATTGATCTATTGAATTAAGGTCAAATTTTTACACAAATTGTAAGTTTTACATACCTCTAAATCAGTAAATCAGATAAATCAAACGCACCGATCCAACAAACCCTCGATGACACAGTTAGTGATCTATTGATCTTTGTCTATTGAAATACTATTGATCTCATTGATCACTTGATTAAGGTCAAACTTCTTTTACTAAGGAGATTGGTAAACGCTTTTACATACCACTTAAATCAGTAAAGTCAGTAAAATTCACCACCATCCAACAACCTGTGACCAGCTTGTGATCTATGTTGATCTAATTGCATCTAATTGATGCTATTGATTCAAGTCATATTTTTCCTTTAGTATAAAATAGTTCTTGGGAATAAAAAAAGCCAGGAAGAAGAAAAGGTTTTTTGTATTTTTATAGCCTCTGTTATTAAATACAGTGCAGACCTGAGTGTAAGCATATAAATTTTTAACCATCAAATATATTTCAAGTTTATTAAAAGAAACATTATTTAAAAAACATATAATGAACATAAATAAGTATACAAGGCCAAAATTAAATTAGAACCGGATAGTTGTAGAGAGCAGGAAACATAAGGTCTTAACACACTCACTTCGAACATTATGTGACTATATTTAAAAAGAATGTAGAATATACTGTCTCTACTAAGACATTAAAAATCGTAAATTCGAAGAGAGTCGGACAGGAAATATAACAACAGTATTGTTTATTCTCAATAAGCACCATGCTAATCACAATGCCTCGTTAGCCGCGTGGGATTGTTTGGAAGTGCATGATCGCCTTAAGGAAGGAAAGTTTGGGAACGAATAAGACAAAATCTGTATCCAAGAGTTCACGAAACAAACGCAGTTCATTACAGGGCGAAATAACACTAATAAAATTCCTGTCTGTGATCCGTTTTTTCGAGGGCGTTTAGTATGATTCTCTTCTTCATACGTCATCATTAATGCTAATTCAGAAGATTATTATTGCACGATACATGCTGATGGCATACTCGCAATGATGTTTGAGGATGTTTACCAGAATACACACAGAACTGGAGATTTTGGAGGATGTCAAAACTTTGATCTCACGATTTTGAGGTTCAAGGTATCCTAAATGTTCTTGGGTTCTCTTAGAATAGTTGAGAAAAATGATAAGCATCTTACAACGGATGGAAAGATCAGGCGTAGTGAGAATCGTAATGCATGATAAGAATTAACTGTTTTTCAAGCATTAGTTTGTTGAGCATCGACGCCTATGATCGCCGCACGTTATCCTGCAAAGATCAGTATTGGCAAATAAATCGTAGGAGGAAGGAACGTGAGCATTGCCACAATGGATGAACAGTCATTCAATACGCATCTTCGTAATCACGACTCGTTGGTTAGAAGCCAATTCACACACACATCGTATAGACCTTGGATACTCGAGGTACCGCGCTGAGATGTCCCGGAATAGTCGGAGGTAAAAGTTTAAAAGGCGATAGTTGACCAATAGGTTGTTCAGGAAGTACAGACATCCGTTGTGTCTACAATCGTTCCTGAGATAGATATTCACTACTACTCTGTTAGCTGAGCGTAAGCTTGAGAGCAATTAACGAACATGTTTAAGGTATAAGTTGAATGCTGCGATACAATGCTTCCGGCTAAAGTTAAAAATGTTTGAGGTCTACAATTTCCTCTGAATTGGATATTTTGCTGTATTGTCAAAAGACGATTTCTCGCTATTATTCCAAGGATGTTTTAACGGGGAGAATAATTATCGACTAGTACGTATTATAAAAGATGAGATGCATCCAGTAATTTTAAGATAGGACTTTGTGCGTAGCTATGGTTGCTAAAAGAGCCACTTTACCATTAAGAGCTAAGTTATTAACAGAGTGTGCGAATCTAGATTAAGCCCTGTACGAGTGTCGCACTTGATGAGTAGAATCAAGTCTTTCCTACGACGAGAATATAATCACCGTTTAGCACTCATAATATTAAAACATACGGTGTTATTTTTAGAACTTAATAGCGTTGCTCTATGTGTTCTGCATCTTTTAAATTGATAATTTTCCATTGATTGGACGGCATGTAGAACCTGCCTTTTGCATTCTTGAGGGACATAATTTAGTAAAAGTTTCAATATAAAACCTTCGATAAGGGTAACTTGCTGCTGATGCTCCTAGAGATGTTTCATTTAAAATACCTCAAGTTGATTAAAACACGTATACCAGGAAAATTTAGTCTCAGTGGATACGTATCGTGTTCGCTTGTCCTTGAGAATCCCGGATGACCCATCGTTACCGTTTACATAACATTAGTCTTCCAAGTTAAAAATACATTCGAGGGTCAAGATATTGTGGTCAGCATGGTACAGGGATATTGAATTCGGATAGGTACAATTGTATTCATGTGATTGCGATGAACAGGAAATTAATGCTAAATGAAAGTTGGGATTCTGACTCAGCACTGCGGATCATAGTGTAGAGGTTCACAGAGAAGAGTCCAATTACACTGCTCGACAACAGTCATGGGCGGTGCGAGGATGAGGAAAATGCAATCGTTGCTAGGGTACAATACGAATGGCACTGTACTAATGGGATGAGAGACTCTGTTGTTAAACATATCCTTATAGTATCAAATACGTTACAGGTTGGCCAGTGTTTATGTGAAATAGTTGCCATTCAGCATCATTTTTTAAAGGGCAAACACAGTCAAACTACACTTTTTCTTTAATGGTCTATTCTATTCCTCTTTAGCTACGGGTTTATATTGAACGAATGACTTGCTAACAGCCATTGACCAGGTCATCTTACGATCTCGTATGTTTTCGTTTAACACCAGATCATCTAACATTTCATCAGAAGCATGGCTACATTACGGAGGTTGTAAACATATGCCTGTGTCGAGGGTCGAGACAACCTTTCCCATGATAATACAGTACTGGAAAGTATCTATAATTGCCTGTCCTACGCTGCTTTTTGTTAGCGGAGGTGATGTGCCTGCCTGCATTTAAACAAAAGGGATATGCTACGTCCTGGGCACAGCCACGAAGCCAAAAATGCCCGACACTAACCATACCGCTCTCTGCATTCTTGAACGCCCCTGAGACACGGTCTCTCTTCCATTATTATTATTATTTCTATGAGCTTCTTCTACATGTGTACTTGACAACCTCGGAAACTGATGATACTGCTGTCCCGACTTGTATATGGGAGAGAGGGTTTTGTATCTGCGCTCTCAACTATCTCCTGTACATGAAAGTAGCTAAGCGAACTCAGTTGGGTCTTACTCAAGGGGTAAGTAGTGAACATTAGCAGAAAGGCTATAACTTTACTATCTTTAGGAAAATGAACTACTCTTTAGACCACAAGCGGGCCTTTTAGCTATTCCCTACCGCTACTGATGTCTGACGAATTAATTGATCTTGATTAGTTACAACATATAAAGGCAATACGCAGGAATCTTGAGATAGTCGTTTAAGAGAGGCATAAATGGCCGCATACAAACTTATGCTGGAACTCCGTCGGGTGCTGTTTTTGTGGAAGAATACCGCTCTTCGGGTTGGTTATGATAACGCTGTAGAGTTCCTTTAGAGATGGTTTGATATTTATTTCTCTCACTATGTGTTAGTTCTACATATGAATATATGGCGAATACTACGAAGTCAACCTGCAGGGGCGAAGAAATAAATAAACCGATTATATGCGTTTCAGGGTTTACTTACGAGCTTGGACCGATTTTTCAAGTGATAACAACGTTATTCCTTCGTAACGATTTATATAACGGAAGAAATCACTCAATCTTTACATAACTGAACCATGCTTTCAAATTATTTGTGTTTAAGTCTATGAACACATGGTAACCGATTTATAGAACCACATGGGTTTATGAAATCATCTTATCAAAGAAAATATTCTTTCTTGCCGATCGTTTGATGACGTGGTATTTCAGCATTAATTTTTTTAAAATCATCATTTTTTAACATTATCAACATTTCTAAATATCGAAAACGCTAAATATGATTCAGGCCTATTCTCCATATCGGCGTCGAGAATTATTTCACTTTTCCAGCTCATACATTTCTCTCGAATCAAAACGTTATTAGGCTCACTAATTGAGGTTGTATAGTCTGATACTTGTATTTTCCGGGGATGTAAGACTCCATAGAGCCGATGAGCGGCAAAGCGTTAAATAGAAATGACTTACACTCTCCATGATTACAATGTTAAACTGATCAATGTTTCCTAATTTCACTAGCCTTTAAACTATAAGTGGTAAACTTCAATTAGTGGATGCTAGTCAAGATGAACTGGTTTTAATTTTGAACTTTCTTATATCTAATAATTTTTTCTATTTTGAGTACTCATGACTCTTAGGATCAACGATTGTATTTCCTGTACTTTCTTGTTTAATAGAATCCTCCTATTTATTTTCACATCTAAATCATCAAGATAGTATATATTTCACAAACTTTTGTGGTTCACTAGTAGTTATCTAACTGTTTAAAAAACTTCTCTCGACATCCTGCTTCATACCTTTTCTGAAATTTGTCGTCAGTCTGGATGATCACTTCACATCAGTCCTACTTTGATGCGCTGTGTTATTTGTTAAATTTTCCATTTGGGGTTGCACGGTCATAGGTTTTCGTCTTCACATCTGCTATAGGGTATTCTTAAGTGTTCTATGATGAGAGCGATTATAAGAGTAAGCCAAGTCCTGTAGTATTATCTAATATACTTTAAATGTATTCATCTTCGTGAAATACTTATGCATTTCTTTCTTCTATAGTTCTTTGTACTCTTCAACTATTCGGGCTTATCTAACATGAAAATGTGTTCGTAAATATCCACTAGTGTCATACTCCCCTTGCTAATAGCTTTCTTGAAAACTCTTTGACCTAAAAATCTGTACCCTTATCTGTCCATATCATTTTGAGATATGTCTCCTTCATTTATAATTTCTCTGACGCTGTCTGCCAACAGTCTTTGATTTTTTATTATTTTAAAACCATTAACCATAAGTATCCATGGACATATACTTCCTATCACAAAAGAATATAGTGAACCCTCATTGTAAAGATTTAATATTTATCAAATATCGGTCAAAGTCTAGTTTGCCATAGCGCCTATCTAAATGTGGAAGCTATTGTATTTCCCGTTCGGAAATTTTTTCCGTATAGGTTTGTGAAGGGTAAAAGCGCATCCTCACCTTCTAAATAATTTTTTCAAAATTCTTTTTTTATCAATTGGTGGAACTTTGGAAGCAAAACCTGAAAAACCCCGGGTAACTGTATGGGCTGTCTTCACATCAAAGTAATAATGTTTACTGCGGACCGATTTCCTGTAGCCTCCATGACTCAGCAATGACAGTTAACAAATAAAAATTACATTCATTTATACTGAAAAGGTAATATAAAAACCAATATCATTGCAAGTATAGGAAATATTTTATTTTTCTTTAACTTACAAATTATAAAAAATATTAACTATTTTAAATTACAAGTGCTAAGAACTAGCAAATGTACTCAAAAATATGAACATAGGTTATAATGCAATAATTTTTTAAAAAGTACAAATAATTAGGAATTAAACCTTATTAACTAATCGCATTTTGATACTTTTGTTAATGGTTTGTTTTCCTATCCTTCCACATTTGAACGGTAATGTACCCATTTAATCACTTTGATCTATCGCGATGCTAAAGAAGTAACAGCAGGAACTTGCTTCAGGTCTAGGGGGGTCATGGAAATATTATCCAGATTGCCGCTAATGCTTCTGTTTATTTTATGTTTAACTTCTTGGGAAAATTAAAATAGTCTGAAAGTTGCTTGTTTGATCCTGTCATCCTGTTTACAGGAGTCCTTCTCCAATCACCGAGAGATCGGAATATCAAGTCAACAATATTACGATCCGGGTATTGTTTCTTCATCAATAATGATTTGACCGAGTTCATTCCTGTAATGGTGTATTTTAAATATTATTAGGAGCTATACCCCGTTTCTTAAATCTCATTGGCAAAGCCTTTCCTTGAGTCATGTTTAAAATTGGTCATTCTCTTTTCGCCATATAAGGGGTTTAGCTATCTTGCTACTAGATGCTGAATCTTCTTTAGGTGAATTTAATAAACTTTAGATCTACTAATTTTTGGTATAGCGCATTTTGATATAGACTTCTTATATTTCATGAATGTTACATCGAGAGTCTTAATATTTGATTGCAGTTCCTTCTCGTAATTATCTTAATCTGTTCAACTTGAGGATCATATAAACTCAGAGGGCTGCTGTGAATCAAACGGATGATAAGGGTTATAGCTGTCATGCCACAGGTGAGGGTTTGATTGAGGTTGTTCCGTCCGCTGTTTGTTGCTGTCCGTTGTTTGTTGTTGTTGTATGTTGTTGTTGTTGTGTGTTGTTGTTGTTGTTTGTTGTTGTTCGTTGTTTGTAGAGCCATGGGTCTGTGTGTATACTTTCAGCTCTCATTAACGCTTAGGGTAGAACCGCTACATTCTTATCATTGAGCAAGGCGCACTTGGTTATCAACAGGTGGCTATAAACGAAAAAACGAGTAAAAGGTTAGGAAAATACACCTCCCTTTTCTGGTATTAGCTTCTTTTTATATTTTAAGTTTTTCTACGGTTAACCGAGCAAGTTTTATTAATGATGTTTCTATGACGTCGCAACTTTACCTCTGAGGTCTGTTTTATAAGGAACGATTTTGCTTTTATATATGATTTAGGCAGTACTTCTGCTATACCATCTGTATGGAAATTTTTCAGTTTCCACAGATCAGTTTACGTTTTCAGAGGTTTCAAGTTTTTAAATTTTCTCATAAGAGGTAAATACTCCTGCTCACTAAAGTCAACTACAAATGTAATTCAGGTATGTATACCTGTCTGGTCAAATCTCGTTCAGGCCAAGATATTTGTAGCGGCAGTAACAGCTCTAAATGCGCTGTTCTAGTTAGATGGAGCTCACAAAAGTAAATAACGCATGTAGGTATAGATGGTAACTTCTTTATAAACCTTTTTAATAGAAACTCTTTACGTTGAGTAGGAGAGAATTTGGGTAAGCCACAACGTTAACCTGCGACTCATTTGATCCCTTCTCTTGCGAACAAGATTAAATATGTCGTGTTTAAAGAACACATCCCCATATACCTTATTCTGATGAAACCCGGACAATCGAAAAATACCAAAATAATTGACGTTTTAAAAAACGAGCGGCATCTGTCAAATTTTCTGCGATATCCTTATTCATTTATGCGGAATCAAATCATCCAGGATTATAATTTTATGCCCTGGTAAACATGAAGAGCTTTTTTGTCATATAACCTTTCGTGAAATTACGATTACATCTTTGTAATCTTCAACTTTCTTGGTAAACACTGTAACACAAAATGATTTTAACAGGTTGCTGTTCAAAAAATCTCGAACTTTTAAAATGTTTAAATAACAGAAACTCTATGCCTGTAGGAGCAGACACAAGACATGTAGCAGTAGCGCGAACATAAATTTTCCAACGTCCATTCTAGTTGACCCCCGGAAACACTAATGAAATTAAGAAACAGGTTGCACCTTATAGTTATAAAGGCTTAAAATAAAAAACTTGTTTTTCATTTTCCTGCTTTTTATCCTAAGATACTTATTTATACTAAAGAAAAATAGACTTGAATCAATAGATCAATAGATAAATGACAATAGATCACAACTGTAGAGGTTGTTGGATGGTGGTTTGATTTACTGAAATTACTGATTTAGGGTATGTCAAAACGTTAAATTTTAGTAAATAAAATATTGGACCTTAATCAATCGATGAATGGCACGTGGATCAATGGATCATAAATCAAAAGATCATGATTGGAAACCACCGAAACTTGGGCTGGCTTGAATTTACTAATCTAGTGATGCCAGCAAAGGTGGAAGTTACAATTGTTGAGTAAAAATTTGACCACTTAATTCATAGATCAAATAGACCTCAATAGATCTTAGATTCAATAGGATCAATAGATCACAACTGGTCACGAGGGTTTTTGGATGTGGTTTTTTGATTTACTGATTTAACTCGGATCCTAGGGTATGTAAAACGTTCACACATTTAGTTAAAAATTCTGCCGCTTCTAACTTCATAGATCAATAGACTCAATAGATCCAATAGATCAATATTGAATAAATGGACAAGAAGGGTGGTTGGGAGTAGCATGGGATATGATTACATGATTTACTGATTTAAGGTCATGTAAAAATGTCATTTTTAATGTTATAAACAATATGGAAAACGCTTAAAGATTTTTTTTTAGTAAAAAAACAAAGAAATTATTAAAATAAATAAAAAAATAAAACTACAATCTTTTGAAAAAAACAATCTCAGTATGAAACCACGCAACCCACCGTTAATCGCATTTCTCGTACCGGAATTCGTACCGGGGGGATGCGAGGGGGCGCGCGCGTGCGCCCCTCCCGCGTCGGTTCGCACGCGGCGGCGGCCTGCGGGCGCGCCACACGCGTCGGATCGCGACGGCGGGCGCGCGCTCGCGCGGTTTCGCAGCGGATTGCAATGGCTGGACGGCACCTGCGTGGCGTGCACAGCGCCTTGGCCTGAGCCTGATGAACGCTCTTCTTGCTTATGAGAGGAGTCTCAGAACACCGTAGTGCAGCGACTACATCCTTATAAAACATATATTCTTAAGCACCAAGCTATTCTCCTGATTTATTATTCAAATAACATTTGCTAGAAACCAGCACGCCACAACACCCGGGACAGCCCAGCAACCGGTGCCAATTGTCACTCGAAACTCTACAGATACAGAACTCACTGGTCTCACTGTCTTCTGATAACCTATCATATTCAGTCCTTGCTTGATCAGTTTTAATCTTTTAGAGGGGGTTGGGACCCCTTCGGGACGGACCACGGGACGAACCTCAGTCCCTACGATGGAGGTTACCTGATCGCCAATCTAAAGCACTCCTCTCCAAATTCTTGAAACCAGGATTACGATAACCTAGACCGCAGTCGGTACGATATATATTGGAACTCCAGACCGGATGCGGAAGAAGCAAACCTCGGTGGAAATAATAACAAAAATGATAATAAACTAGATAAATAATAATAATAATCAGAAGAATAATATAATAATAAATTAAATAATACAGACTGATCAACCACTAGCGATGTTGGAACCAAACGCGAACCCCTGAATACGCGGGAGCCAGAGCCGAGCCGGAGCAATGGTGCCCGGAGTCGGAGCCGGGAAGCTGGAAGCTGGTAGTAGGGTCGGTGTCGAGCAATCAGACATCTCGAATTGTGCATCACTTCGGGTGATCACAATTTCTTCGAAGTAATAATAATATAAATAATATAATGTGTAATGTGTATGGGCGCACGCCGGGCGCTCATCGCGCCGCTGACGTAAATCTCGTCCTCCGACGAAGATTAACGTCATCCAACGCTCGAGCTAAACTCTCGTTTAGGCTTAATTCGATCGCTCTCAGATCCCGCAAAAAGAGAGTAAACCAATATATCGGCGTTCACCCTCGGGGTGACCCCCCTCTATATTTTACGCAGTCCACCAAACTTGCAAAATTCCCCGTTTGCGGAGCTTATACCATACATAGCTTATATTCGCACAGTTTCAGCTATATCTCTATTTCTTCATATCGAAAAGGGCTGCAACTCTCAGATCTGTATCACCTTACTACTTATATATATATATATATATAGTATATATATGATAATTTATATATTAATAATATATAGATATATAATATATATATATATATATATACCATAATATATAATATATGATATAATATATAATATACTATATATAGTATTATATATATTATATATAATATATATATATATACTTATATATATATATATATATATATTATTCTTTTAGGTTATTTAATTATTGTATCAAATTTAAAACTTAATCTAATAATTTTTTTAATTAAAAATATATTTTTAATTTAAAAAATAATATATTTATAAAATTATATATAAATATATATTTGTTATTCAATGTATGAATTTCGGGTAAAGAACCGAATATAGCAATATGTGAAGATGAGAAACGGCAATAAGATGCCAAGAACCACTATCTAGAATTTGTCTTGGGAAGAGTTTTGTTTTCGAATGGTTTCTAAGCAAAAAGTGCAGCAGTACTTTAGGCCCAAATCTCTCTCTTTTAAAGGTTATATTACGGTTCCTAATTCTTCATATACAACGGATAAAAGACAGCGGCTTAGTGATGTTCACTATAGAGATTTGGCAAAAGAAATAAGGAAGAAAAATTGCTTAGAAAAGATCCACGCAGTTTTAGACATATTCTTATGATCGTCTAAAATATTAAGTGGACATTCAAGTGCATTTGTAATGAAAAGAATGGAAGGAAATCGATTAATTGTAAATAAGATTGTAGGGACAGTGGGAGACTATGCGCGCTATTTCACTAGCTTAGGACATTCCGAATCTAGGGGGCATATCCTCATAACCGCCCTGTTCAAAATGATGCATTTAAGTTACACTTTTTAAGATATCGACCAGCGGGAGATGGCTTACTAGCACAGGGAAATTGAAGATATTGCAAGAAACCCGAAGTATACAAGCCCAAGAATCAGTATCTTATTAAATCAATTTTTGACTGTATGAATTGAAAGAATAAAAGATCAAATCAGAACAAGTGGTTAAGAGTTTTCTGCCCAGTAACTATCTAGAACATCTAAAATATCAATAGCAAGAACAAGTTAATCAATCCTTTACAAAATAAGCATTTACTATAACAAAGGACTTTCTTTCGTTTGTGCCTGTTCACCGACGTCACTAGGGGGTCAAGTTTTGCGAAGAGTGCTACAGGAGAGGATGATGGAAGCTTCAAAGTCGGATCAAAGCCTGAATCTGGAGGGCCAGGGCTTATTAAGAGCCTCGCCATAGAGAAGCTGAATTCAAAGGTGGCCAACCTATTTTAGAGAAATCATTTCCCAAAGCAATTTACACTCGTTGTGTAAACCATTGTTTAAATTTGTGAATCTCTAGAGATTAGGCTGTAAGAAATGCGATGTATGCAATATCAGAGACATTCACAATTTTCAAGCCAATGCAAAGCTGACCTCTTTTTCAGAGTAAAAAATTAAAGAATTGAAACAAGCTTATGAGAAGACGAGAATGAAAATGCTCTGTGAAACAAGATGGTGTGGTAGGCATGAAGATGTGCTACTTTTAAAGAAATGCTTTGTACCAATAGTAGCAGTTCTGGTGAATGTCAATCAATTGCCAGGTGAACATTCATAAAGAGCATTATTAATTTAAAAAAATATAGGAATGCCATCATCCATTCCAGTTCTGTTTGTTTGTTTCTAAAAAATTGTTGAGATTGACCTACAATTTTTGAAAATATTTTCAAACAGCATCGGCCTATGTAGTGCAATTGAACAAGTAAACACTACAAAAAAACTATTCATCATTTAAGAGAAAATGTTGATTCTTAGTTTCACGAAAAATTCTAATATTCGCTGTTACTGGCAGCTCATATAAATATCGAAATGACAGTACCAAGAACAGTTGTCTTCAGAGGCATCCACCCTAACCATCTCTTACAGACCCGGAGATGTACCATCGACTAACAGTTTTTATATTATTTTTCAGCGAAATTATTTCTTCAGTAGATGAAAGATTTTCAACTCATTAAGAAAAATTTAAACTGATAAACTTGTAAACAAAAACTGTGACGTTTCATTTGACAAACATTAATCAGCAATCGAATTCTACAGAGACGACTTGATTGGTTCTTACGATAGTCTTCATAGAAGAGTGGAAATTGTGGAGGCAAAAGTCGAGAAAATTCAAGAAAAATCCATAATTGCAATTGCCGGATTAGACGAATGCGTCGAAAACTTGCATAATATAAACTGTTGAAAATACGTATTGTACTTCCTGTTTTTACAGCTTCAATTGGATGAAGTTTCTCAGAACTGAAATTAGTTAAAACGTATTTGAGGAGCACAAGTGAAAATAGGCTTAATGGAACTTGCTTTAGTCTTTATTCAAAAAGATTTTGATTTAGAAAGAAGACACGATCAAGTCATCGACCATTTTGATTGATCTGGGAACGCACGACGTTTGCAGCTTGTTCTCTAAAGTCTTGTTAAAAATTAAAACTATTTTGTTGATAATTTTTGGTTTCCAACTATTCCATTCCTACAACAACATTGGAATTACGTAAACTATAATGGTTTTTTAAGAACGCTAAAAAGAAATAATAAAAAAAGAAAAAGAGATTAATTTTAAGTAGAGTTCATAAAAAAATATAGAGAGGTTATTTACCGAGCGGTTAAAATATTGAGAAAAATGAATTTATGAATTTTTTATATATCTTATCATACAAGAACTTGTTTAAAAGGTGATATTTTTTTCTATCTTTCTTAATTATCTTTAACATATTTCTCAGTTCTTTCTAGTACATTACACCTCAAATACAAATACTAAGTGAAATCTAAAGAATCATAATTTCCCACTAACAATATAGGGTAAGGTGGGGCATCCCGCCCAGGAACTTTTCGAAAGTGAATTAAAAGACTTGTACTGTGTCAATTTTAATTTTTCAATGCCATATGGTTATACACCTAAAGCTTTATATTCCCACAAAAGTATGCTCTTCTCCTATCACAAGTTTTCTGGTCTAATTCGATTTTATTTTCTTTTTCAAAAAAAGGCAACATTATGCCCCTAGCCCTGAGGTTAAAGTGCCCACATAGAAGGGGCAATGGGCCTACCCATGGGCGCTTTGAATATTTTATATAATTGTACTATTAATAATATCTGTATTATTATACAAATAGTTTACTAACCTCTCGGCACATGGACGGTGCACCGCTCCAGCACTGCGTGCTGTCCGACATCCGGCTTTTGAAATCCTACTTACTCTTCCTCCTCTATGCATATCCAAATTTCACCATTCTATGGCATTTCCTATATTTGAGGCCGGCACAACGCCTTATGTCTGGGTGGGCACGGCGCGTAAGGACCTCGTCATAGACGAGGTTGCGTTATTGGAAAGTTGCATGCCAAATTTGAGGGGGACTACGATGTTCTAACACTCCCTAGTTACAAATATTTACTAACTTAGCACCGCTCGCGGGCCTTCAGCGACCGGGTACAGTGATTGCAGATCCGAATCCGATCGACTCCTCCTTAGTCATTCCTCATCTATGGCAAGCTTCCAAATTTCAACTTTAATGAATATTTTCTTATTTTTAGGGGCCGGCACTCCCCGTGGGGTGCACGGCACGTAACCTCTTCTACGGACGAGGTTACGTCATATGAAAAAGAGGTATATGCACTACCCAAATTTTGCAAGGGGAATCACGATGGGTCTCTAACACACTCATTATTTTGTCTACTCCGTCACTACTTGCTATCTCTTCTCTTGGTAATCGGTGCCGGATCCGAAGATCCTCCTTAACTTGCAGGCTCCAAATCTGTCAACCTTCTATGAACATTTCCTATTTTGTAGGGGAGCGGCACTCTCCGGGGATGCTCAGCGGTACGTAACCTCGACGTGAGCGAGGTTACGTCATAGAAAGGGTAATGCCAAATTTGAGGGCGATACCTCATGTCTTTATCAGCTTCCCAAATGGGGGTTTTCCGGAGGACTTTGTTGGGACAGAGGTGGTCATCATTTTGGGCTACTTAATAATTAATATTAATAGATTATAGCTTAAGTATTTAATAATATAATAATAATTGACAGTCATAATTACAACGCTAGATGTTGGAGGTGGGAGGAGAAGTGTGTTAAATGTGTTAATTGGGGGGCAGACAGTCGCCATATAGGCCAGTTGTCAGTGGGGCGCGATATACGGGCCCGCAGGGACTGCGGGGCGGGGGGGGCCCGGAGCTTCCGAGGGCCCCTTAACAGGAAGTCAACTGAGGTGAAACAAACGGGAAAAATTAATTTCTTCTCATTGTTAAGATAAACGTACTATGGGTTTAACAAAAAAAAAACATTCAATTCAGCAGTACAAAAAAAATATATCATTTAAATAAATAAGATATCTTTGCAGAAAATTGACCCTCGTATATGAAATATGAAACATAAAAAGTAGGTAACGCGGAATAATGCGGATTCCCATTTTTTCGAAAGACTCTTCCAAATGATGACGATCGAATATCAGGGGGTTGTATATATACGGCTACCTTTTAATATAATGATAATTGTGGCGATCAGCGGGGTCATACTTACGGCTTACACTATAAGAGATAGTAGAGATAGAGAGAGGAGAGAGAGAGGGAGAATCCTCTTTATTTTTTTTGTAAATAATGTTTAGAAGATGAATTATGCAACGACTATGTCGGCTGGTAGTGGTGAAGTGTTTGTGCTTTCTTGTTATTACTTGGCTCTCATTGAATTACTTTTAATTAATATTATATATATATGTATAAACTAATTATATATTATATATATTCCACTTACATCCCATTAGCTAAGAGTTAATAGGTATATATATTGATACTATACTACTATAATAATATATATAGTTATATATATAGTATAATATAATATAGTATATATATAATATATATAAAAATCAGCGTTTTAGAGCTAAAAAAACACATGAACATACGGCGCAATCGGGAATACATAATGTAATTACTTAAAAAACTTAATATACAGTAAAAATGATACATTTTTTTGGATCAGCGTAAAATTATATTTATGAAAAATAACTAAACGATTAAAAAAAATCGGTTTAAAAAAAAAGTGAAAATAAGAATGTATGAATAGTAATTTTATAACTTATTTTGTAAAAATGTGCAATTTAATGGCTCGTTTGTCTTGCGTAAGTTTCTTGGGCTACTTTGGAGTGTTCGCAAAAAGAAAAAGAAAAATCGAGAAATAAAAAAGTATCAACTTCCAAGAGTTGATTCACTTTTTTTCTCAAAAATCCTGCGGTCCGGAGTGTTTTAAATATTGATTGTATTGCTTCTACATCGAGCTCTGTGAACCTTATTGGAATTATAGATAAAGAGATAAAGAGATAAAGTTAAAAGAATGTAAAACCGACGTTAACAATGACGTTGATAGATGCGTTATCGAAAACTCTACGTGCTAAGATTTCAATATAAAAATAAATCCCAAAAATGACATTGATTTTTTTCCTATCTCTTTCTAAGGAAGCCAGAGAGAAAATTTTAGCCGGTGAACCATGCGTCCTTTAGGTCCCTTTCCTAAGGATATTATTTCTTCAAAAGGATCATTCAGTGCTGAAGTATTAATTCATATGCAACTATACGGCCAAAAAATCGAAAGTATGGCTTTGTATTATCCAAATTGCATGCACATGTTTTATTGTGAAGCCCTTGTTGGCTTGTTGAATGAATGCCTGAAGATCAAGAAAGTTGGCGTATAGCATTCCCGATCGAACTTGGCAGGGGCTTAAGTAAGAAATTTAAAAAACATGAATGTAGCCAAATCAAATTTACACGCTTTTATGACTTAAGATATGGAAAGAAACAATAAAACTTCGTTATGATAGAGAGAGGAAGTGGAAGAGAAATTTTGAAACTAACTCTTTATTAATTTCAATCTTCGTACAAGAATTTAATTTACATATCAAGAAATGATTAAGAGAAAATACAGAAATCAACTTAATACTATATCTGGAAAACTTTTTGAATATTGTTGATCTACTCTCTCGAAATGACTCTTTACTTAGAGTTCACTTAAGCCAAATAATAAAATTTAAATCATGAAATACAAAATGACATGATTAGTATACTTGCATGTTCAGTTTGAAAAACATTATTATTCAGAATAACTCAGCTCCGTATTAATTCATTAATTCTAAGACAACAACACAGATATCGTCAGCAAAGAGATCAGTTGAGGTATCGTGATTAGATTACAACACTGGGACAGACAAAAATCCGGGTGAAAAATTCTCTGCGAATGAACGAGTCGTATTTTGGGTTTTCGAAGAAGTCGTGATCAAGACAGTGAAACATTTGAGGAATCAATATTGTTTATAATTTTGAAGGAAAGGGATTGATATTCAGAAAAATATGAGGACAAGGCTAGAGGCTGATCTAATATGAGTGGCAGATACAGCTGGACTACAAAAAAGAATTATAAAAATATAGTTCAACAGTTGAGTACGTATACATCTGTGCAGCACATACTGAATATAGATCTGATGATGATTGGCATACTCATAATATTGCAACGGTTAGTAAACTTAATGATAATGTTGCAGACTAAAGCTATGTTTTCTTTAGCGGAAGTTTAAACCATTGGCACACTAGAAGGAGAGCTAGCAAGGAAAAAGATTATCAAAAGTTGTGTCCGACAAGATGGACATCAGAAATGATTGCCTTTTTGGCATTGAAAACAAACTTTCAATGTGGTAAATGAAGGTGTCTAAGCGAGCAATTTATGACTGTCTAGTCACAATAAACAGGAGTAGAAACAGGCCTAGCATAGGAACATACTGACTGCCCTTTCAGTTTATAAACTAATGATCCAAGCAAGCTCAAACAAAATTTTTAGAAATTAGAAAGAGCTTCCTGGATAGTGTAACAAGTAAGTCTCAGTGATCTTCAATAAAAAGCAATGTTTCTTCTGAGTCCGCAATGAGAATTACACATTTGAGGAGAAACTTCTCGAATTCTTGCTTGAAGCAAAGCAATTGGCAACTGTACATGGAATAAATTTCATGATGAAAACTTAAAACAGAAACGCAGACGAACTGTGAAACGTTATTTTGATGAAATAGCAACGGACTACAGAAAAATCAACTCTCGATGGGAAGCTTTTGAAATATATATAATACATCGCTGGATATCAATAAATACATTATTTCAAAAAATAGTTCGTTAATTGTGCGAACGGTTGCAGAAAACTTTTGATTTTTGAAACCAAAAAGCTTTACCTTTAGACTGAGAAGGAATTTCAGGAAAAGTAAAACATCCTCATAAGCCAATACCGGGCGTGACATTACTTGCACAATCTAATTCTGGAAGTGGATTATATATTCTCAGATAGGTTTATTAAGGTAAAAAGAGAATCGATACGAAAAGAATATCAGAGATATTGCCCGACTACTTATCGAAGAAAGGCTTCCTGTTAAGTAGCCTTTCCGAACTAATAGCAACAATTACAGCTATATTTTAGCTCTACAGTTAAAGAACGGCAAGAAGAGAAGCTCTCTCAATTAAAACATTATAAAATTATTAGAAAGGTACTCATGAGCAGTCAAGGGACGAGCGAAACTTGGCAATTATCTCCTGGAGTAGCTCCGAGCATGAAGAAACACCCAGCACGGCGACCCACCTCTCAAACTACTCCGATACCTGACAGCTCAACGTTTTCTTAAATTCAAGAAAGAGACAGTCGAAGATCTAAAGAAAAAAAATTTAACCAAAGAAAAAATATATCACTAGTTCATATATATATATATAAATATAGTATATAATATAGTAAGTATAATATAATATATATTATTAATATATATAAAATATACTATATATAGTAAAGATAGATATAAATAGGTATAGATATGATATATATTACTATATATAATATTATTATGATAGTATATAGGTATATATGATATTACTTATAATATAACTATAATATTAGATATATATAATATATATAGGTAATATTATAATATATATATATATATAGTAGTAAGTAATATATATAAATATATATATAAGTATTATAATAGACTACTCACTTATTATATATATATATAAACCATGCATATTTGTAATGAAAATTAAAGCCCAGTGTAAATCACTTGTAATCTTTTAAAATATATATATGGAATAAAAGTGTTTTTACAGGGCTATAATAACGTGCTATAACGATTAGGGGGGAAAAATAATATTACAGTAAAAAATAGTTTGTTTTGTTCTTATACATGCTCTGGAATAATAAATATATATATAATATATTAGTGTATTAATATTTACCCGTATATATATTACCATGAAATGAAAATATATTTTTTTTACTCCACAACAAAATTCTTTCGCGGAGGGCCAGGAATGACATTGAAGAAGCGCCGCTACTTGGAGCAGTGATTGCCCATGCATTAAGATAGCGACACTTTACCAAAATCATTCCTCTTTTTTTCGGCCTTAATTAAAGATATTTCCAAAATATGGTTATAATTAATATAATAATTTTCTATATAAAATAAAATTCTTTTGAAGTCGTAAAATATTCTTTTGTGATGCTGTAATCAAACAAAAAACTATGGAACGAGAAATTAATTACAGAATGAATGTTTGAATGTTATAAAAAGTAGAATAGGTGAAGAGGTAATAAAAAAGAAATAAAAAATAACAATTGAAACATACCCATCAACCTCATCATAGAGGTATCCTATAAACGGCGATACAGTGGTTGCCGAACCTCCATGATTTCTATTTTATTTTATCAAAGAAAATGAATTTTCTGTCCTGTATTTATTGGGACACGGAATTATTCCTCAATGACAGAATTATCATTTTTCCAGTACAGATGAAGTATATATATATATATAAAAAACTACTGTAAATACTGGGTAAAAGTAGGTTTTTATATAGCTAATATATACATACAATTAGAATTATAGGAAGAATTATAGTATATGTTATGCCTATAGTAGTATAAAGTATAGTATACTAATATATAGTAAGTGAATAATATTGGTGTAATTGTTTAAAACTACAACTCCGGATTATCTCCAAACGTTACAAATAACGGTGGGACAGGAATACATTGTTGGGAAAAGCGATCCCTGGTAATTTTAAGTACGAAAAATGTAAAAAAAACAAAATTTAAAAAAAAAGAAAAAAAAAAAAAAATAATTTATATCTCAAAAACTACAATAGCTACCAGCGAAAGAGGAATTACATTATTTGCAAGTCAAATGGTGATAAATTTTACCCTTCCATAGCGTTAGCTAACAAATAATAACAGAAGAAAAATTAGTGGTTTCCTGTGGTAGACTGACAAATTGAAAATATAATTTACACAATAGAATTCTCATTACTCACTTAAAAAATAAATCTCTTTTAAAATGAC
>JABUQX010088846.1:0-37500 GCA_015478945.1 Trachelipus rathkii
CCCGAGAGAAACCAAAAAAAAAATAATTACGGAATCTACGTCTGTAAAGAATTGATAATAATCAGTTATTCACATATTGGATATTTTTTTTCTTTGTTCTTAATTTTTCTTAAATTCTTAATTATTTATCATGATCTATACTATATTTATTTTGTTAATTTTTTTTATAGTTTAGTCTCCCTTAAATTCCATTTTCTACGATAAATAATTTTTAGAGGTAACTAAATTAAAAAAAAATTTAAAAATATTGCACGACGCCCATTTACCTCGGAAACGTCCTCGTCATATAGTGACGTTTCGTAAAAGCCCAAAATAAATGACTCTACGAGTTTAGAATCCATTTTTTACGCTTAGAAGTCTTTAGGCGTAATAATAGTTCCAATAGTGACATTTCATCGGAACCGTTTATAATTCAAAAGGTATAAGTTAAAATTTGAAAAAAAAATTCAATTTTTTCCGAGGTCGACTTTTTGGAGAGCGAATTTGATTTAGACCTTTTGAGTTATAAACGGTTCCGATGAAACGTCACTATTGGAACTATTATAACGCTTAAAGACTTCTAAGCGTAAAAAATGGATTCTAAACGCGTAGAGTCATTTATTTTGGGCTTTTACGAAACGTCACTATATGACGAGGACGTTTCCGAGGTAAATGGGCGTCGTGCAATATTTTTTTTTTATTTTTTTTAAATTTAGTTTTAAATCTAAAAATTTATTTATCGTAGAAAATGGAATTTAAGGGAGACCTAAATAATAAAAAAATTAATATAAATAAATATAGTATAGATCATGATAAATAATTAAGAATTTAAGAAAAATTAAGAACGCGAAAAAAAAAATAAATATGCCAATATGTGAATATACTGATTATTATAATTCCTTTAGCAGACTTAGATTCGTAATTTTTTTTTTTGGTTTTTTCTGCGGAAAAAACTCGCTTAAGGAAACAAAAAAATTATTTTGCACCATCTCCCGGTATAGAGTAACATTATTTAGTGCCCCGAGTGAACGCATAGGAGGGTACCTTTTAATATTTTTTAACAGCTAATTTTGTAGTGTAGCAATAAAATCGCTCAAGCCCTATAGGAATGTGCGTCGTGCGTTGTTTTTTTAATTAAATTTTGTTTAGTTACCTCTAAAATTTTATTTTCGTAGAAAATGAATTTAAGGGAGACTTAATTAAAAATAATAATAGTATAGATAAAGTACACTTACCCTCGAAAAAAAACTCGCTTAAGGAACGAAAAATTTATTTTGCAACATCTCCCGAGAAGTAAAAAGTTACGTTATTTTTGTGCTCCGATCGAAGCGTAAGTGGGGACCTTTAAGATTTCTTTACGTCGATATTTATATTAGGAATTGATATTCAGGTATTCACATATCAATAATTGTTTATTTTTTCTATGTTCTTAATTTTTGGTATTCAGGTATTCACATATCATTAATTGTTCATTTTTCTAGGTTCTTAATTTTTCCTAATTTTTCATTATAACTTCATCCGTAAACTTTTCGTTACCGTAAAAAAATATTAAAGGTACCCTCCTACGGTTCACTCGGTTCACTAAATAACGTTACTTCTCTGCTTTTCGGGAGATGGTGCAAAATAATTTTTTTTTGTTTCCTCCAAGCGTTTTTTTCCCGAGAGAAACAAAAAAAAAATAATTACGGAATCTACCTGTAAAGAATTGATAATAATCAGTTATTCACATATTGGATATTTTTTTTTCTTTGTTCTTAATTTTTCTTAAATTCTTAATTATTTATCATGATCTATATTATTTTATTTTGTTTAATTTTTTTTATAGTTTATCTCCCCTAAATTTGATTTTGCTAGCGAAAAATAATATTTAGAGTAACTAAATTAAAATAAAAAAAATATTGCACGACGTCCATTTACCTCGGAAACGTCCTCGTCATTATAGTGACTTTTCGTAAAAGCCCAAAATAAATGACTCTACGGGTTTAGAATCCACATTTTTTACGCTGAGAAGTCTTTAGGCGTAATAATAGTTCCAATAGTGACGTTTCATCGAACCGTTTATAAGTCGAAAGTATTAGTTAAAATTTGAAAAAAAATTTCATTTTTTTCCGAGGTCGACTTTGGAGAGCGATTTTGATTTAGACCTTTTGAGTTATAAACGGTTCCGATGAAACGTCACTATTGGAACTATTATTACGCTTAAAGACTTCTAAGCGTAAAAAATGGATTCTAAACGCGTAGTCATTTAATTTGGGCTTTTACGAAACGTCACCATATGACGAGGACGTTTCCGAGTCGTGCGCGTCCGTGGCAATATTTTTTTTTTTTTTTTAATTTAGTTACCTCTAAAATTTTATTTATCGTAGAAAGAATGGAATTTAAGGGAGACTAAACTATAAAAAAAAATAATATAATAAATATAGTAAGATTATGAAATAATTAGAATTTAAGAAATTAAGAACGAAGAAAAAAAAATAAATTATCCAATCTTTAAAATAAACTGATTATTTTCAATTCTTTACAGACTTAGATTCCGTAATTATTTTTTTTTTTGGTTTTCTCTCGGGAAAAAAACTCGCTTAAGGAAAAAAAAATTATTTTGCACCATCTCCCGGAAAGTAGAGAGTAACGTTATTTAGTGCCCCGAGTGAACCGTAGGAGGGTACCTTTAATATTTTTTTACGCTAATTTTTAAAGTGTAGCAAAAAATCGCTCAAAGCCTATAGGAAATGGGCGTCGTACGTTGTTCTTTTAAATATTTTTTGTTTAGATACCTCTAAAAATTATTTTTCATAGAAAACTGAATTTAAGGGAGACTAAATTAAAAAAAATAATAATATAGATAAAGCACACTTGCCCTCGAAAAAAAAATCGCTTAAGGAACGAAAAATTTATTTTGCAACATCTCCCGAGAAGCAAAATGTTACGTTATTTTGTGCCCCGATCGAAGCGTAAGTGGGGACCTTTAAGATTTCTTTACGTCGATATTTATATTAGGAATTGATATTCAGGTATTCACATATCATTAATTGTTTATTTTTTCCATGTTCTTAATTTTTCCTAATTTTTCATCATAACTTCATCCGTGAACTTTTCGTTTTTTTCCTCAAAATACGATAGTGATGAACTATCGTTAAGCGTATTAATTATTATTATAGTGACGTTTATTCTGTACAGTCTAGACGTTTCTCAACTGTGTGAACGCGTCAACATTTGGGTGGAGCAGCTTCCCCTCAGGGTGACGCGAAAGTTTTGAAACCATTTTCATAATTGTATTTCTGTTTTCATTTAAAAATTTTAATCGATTTTGAATTTTTCAACTTTGTTAAGAAAATTTTAGTTATGTTATCCTTATATATTTATATATTCAGAGGCAAATCCTGGGAATGCTTTTGGCATGCTGTGATCATGCAAAATTATTGCAATTTTATGATTAATGATAGACCATATTTTATAAATTGGAAGACTTTCTTTTTAGAATCTAACATGGGGTGACTTCGGCAAACTTAAATTAGTCAAGGGTGCCGCGAATCGAAAAAGTTTGAGAACCACTGACCTAGACGATCCTCGGAGGGGATCAATCGAGGCCGGGTTTCCTTTACTTCGTCACTATAATATAATGACGTTTCTCGATTACCATAAAAACGACCTCGAACGATCAAACGGCAATATTTTCAGGGATGAACTATCGTTAAGCGTATTAATTATTATTATAGTGACGTTTATTCTGTACCGTTTATAAGTCGAAGGTATAAGTTAAAATTTGAAAAAAAAATTTCAATTTTTTCCGAGGTCGACTTTTTGGAGAGCGATTTTGATTTAGACCTTTTGAGTTATAAACGGTTCCGATGAAACGTCACTATTGGAACTATTATTACGCTTAAAGACTTATAAGCGTAAAAAATGGATTCTAAACGCGTAGAGTCATTTATTTTGGGCTTTTACGAAACGTCACTATATGACGAGGACGTTTCCGAGGTAAATGGGCGTCGTGCAATATTTTTTTTTTTTAATTTAGTTACCTCTAAAAATTATTTATCGTAGAAAATGGAATTTAAGGGAGACTAAACTATAAAAAAAAATAATATAAATAAATGTAGTATAGATTATGATAAATAATTAAGAATTTAAGAAAAATTAAGAACGAAGAAAAAAAATAAATATCCAATATGTGAATAACGTCATATAGTGACGTTTCGTAAAAGCCCAAAATAAATGACTCTACGCGTTTAGAATCCATTTTTTACGCTTATAAGTCTTTAAGCGTAATAATAGTTCCAATAGTGACGTTTCATCGGAACCGTTTATAACTCAAAAGGTCTAAATCAAAATCGCTCTCCAAAAAGTCGACCTCGGGAAAAATTGAAATTTTTTTTTCAAATTTTAACTTATACCTTCGACTTATAAACGGTACAGAATAAACGTCACTATAATAATAATTAATACGCTTAACGATAGTTCATCCCTGAAAATATTGCCGTTTGATCATTCGAGGTCGTTTTTATGGTAATCGAGAAACGTCATTATATTATAGTGACGCCGTAGAGGAAACCAGGCCTCGATTGATCCCCTCCGAGGATCGTCTAGGTAATTACGAAACGTCACTATCGTATTTTGAGGAAAAAAACGAAAAGTTCACGGATGAAGTTATGATGAAAAATTAGGAAAAATTAAGAACATAGAAAAAATAAACAATTAATGATATGTGAATACCTGAATATCAATTCCTAATATAAATATCGACGTAAAGAAATCTTAAAGGTCCCCACTTACGCTTCGATCGGGGCAAAAATTAACGTAACATTTTACTTCTCATACTATATTTATTTTGTTAATTTTTTTATAGTTTAGTCTCCCCTAAATTTGATTTTCTACGATAAATAATTTTTAGAGGTAACTAAATTAAAAAAAATAAAAAATATTGCACGACGCCCATTTACCTCGGAAACGTCCTCGTCATATAGTGACGTTTCCGAGGTAAATGGCGTCGGAATAAACGACTGTATGGGGAAAGAGTGTAATTTTTTTTAGCGCTGAGAAGTCTTCTAGGGTAATACTAGTAAGCAATATTAAGATTTCATCGAACGTTTATAAATTCAAACGGTATAAGTTAAAAATTGATAAAAAAATTTCAATTTTTTCCGAGGTCGACTTTTTGGGAGAGCGAATTTGATTTAGACCTTTTGAGTTTTAAACGGTTCCGATAAAAACGTCACTATTGGAACTATTATAACGCTTAAAGACTTCTAAGCGTAAAAAATGGGTTCTTAAACCCGTAGAGTCATTTATTTTGGGCTTTTACGAAACGTCACTATATGACGAGGACGTTTCCGAGGTAAATGGGCGTCGTGCAATATTTTTTTTTATTTTTTTTAATTTAAGTTACCTCTAAAATTTATTTATCGTAGAAAATGGATTTTAGGGGAGACTAAACTAAATAAAAAAATTAATATAAATAAATATAGTAAAAGATTAGAAAAAATAATTAAGAATTTTAAAAAAAATTAAGAACGAAGAAAAAAAATAAATATCCAACATGTGAATAACTGATTATTAACAATTTTTTACAGACTTAGATTCCGTAATTAATTTTTTTTTTTGGTTTTTCTCTCGGGAAAAAAACTCGCTTAAGGAACAAAAAAATTTATTTTGCATCCATCTCCCCGAAAAAGTATAAAGTACGTTATTTTAGTGGCCCTGCGAGTGAACTAGGTAGGGGTATCCTTTAATATTTTTTAACGCTAATTTGTAAAGTGTAGCAAAAAAATCGCTCAAAGCCTATAGGAAATGTGCGTCGTGCGTTGGTTTTTTTAATTAAATTTTGTTTAGTTACCTCTAAAAATTATTTTTCATAGAAAACTGAATTTAAAGGAGACTAAATTAAAAATAATAATAGTATGATAAAGTAC
The DNA here is from genome assembly GCA_015478945.1 of Trachelipus rathkii. Taxonomy (NCBI): domain Eukaryota; kingdom Metazoa; phylum Arthropoda; class Malacostraca; order Isopoda; family Trachelipodidae; genus Trachelipus; species Trachelipus rathkii. The sequence goes on from JABUQX010088846.1 coordinate 5,889, forward strand.
ACTTGCCCTCGAAAAAAACTCGCTTAAAGTAACGAAAAATTTATTTTGCAACATTTCCCGAAAAGTAAAATGTTACGTTATTTTGTGCCCCCGATCGAAGCGTAAGTGGGGACCTTTAAAGATTTCTTTACGTCGATATTATATTAAGAATTGATATTCAGGTATTCACATATCATTAATTGTTTATTTTTTCTATGTTCTTAATTTTTGGTATTCAGGTATTCACATATCATTAATTGTTTATTTTTTCTAGGTTCTTAATTTTTCCTAATTTTTCATTATAACTTCATCCGTAAACTTTTCGTTTTTTTCCTCAAAATCCGATATTGACGTTTCGTAATTACCTAGACGATCCTCGGAGGGGATCAATCGAGGCCGGGTTTCCTTTACTTCGTCACTATAATATAATGACGTTTCTCGATTACCATAAAACGACCTCCAAACGATCAAACGGCAATATTTTCAGGGATGAACTATCGTTAAAGTATTATTATTATTATTATAGTGACGTTTTGTTCTGTACCGGTTTAAAAGTCGAAGGTATAAGTTTAAATTTGAAAAAAAAAATTCAATTTTTCGAGGTCGACTTTTTTGGAGAGCGATTTGATTAGACGCTTTTGAGTTATAAAGCCGGTTCCCGATGAAACGTCAAGCTATGGAACTATTATTACGGGACCTTAGATTTCTTTACGTCGATATATTATATTAGGGAATTGATATTCAAGGTATTCACATATCATTAATTGTTTATTTTTTCTATGTTCTTAATTTTTGGTATTCAGGTATTCACATATCATTAATTGTTTATTTTTTCTAGGTTCTTATTTTCCTAATTTTTCATTATAACTTCATCCGTAAACTTTTCGTTTTTTTCCTCAAAATCCGATAGTGACGTTTCGTAATTACCTACCTAGAAGCGATCCGTCGGAGGGGATACAATAAGAGGCCGGGTTTCCTTTACTATCGTCACTATAATAAATTGACGTTTCCGAATTACCATAAAAACGACCTCGAACGATTAAACAGCAATATTTTCAGGGTACGACATATGGTTACGTATGTAATTAATTATTATTAATAGCTGAATTTATTCCATACCGTTTATAATTCGAAGGTATAAGTTAAAATTTGAAAAAAAAAAATCATTTTTCCGAGGTTCGACTTTTTGGAGAGCGATTTTGATTTAGACCTTTTGAGTTATAAACGGTTCGCGATGAAACGTCATTATTGGAACTATTATTACGCTGGGAGATGTTGCAAAATAAATTTTTCGTTTCCTTTAAGCGAGTTTTTTTTTCGAGATAGGCCTTTTGAGCGATTTTGCTACACTTTACAAATTAGCGTAAACAAATATTAAAGGTAGCCTCCTACGGTTCACTCGAAGCACGAAATAACGTTACTTTTTCTACTTTTCGGGAGATGGTGCAAAATAATTTTTTGTTCCTTAAGCGAGTTTTTTTTCCGCGAGAGAAACCAAAAAAAAAAAATAATTACGAGAATCTAAGTCTGTAAAGAATTGATAATAATCAGTTTTTTTCACATATTGGATATTTATTTTTTTTTCTTGTTTCGAAATTTTTCTTAATTCTTAATTATTATTATGATCTATATATATTTTATTTATATTAATTTTATAGTTTAGTCTTCCCTAAATTTCATTTTCTACGTAATATAATTTTTAGAGGTTAACTAAATTAAAAATAAAATATATTGCACGACGCCCATTAACCTCGGAAACGTCCTCCGTCATATAGTGACGTTTTCGTAAAAAAGCCCAATAAATGACTCTACGCTTTAGAACCTTAGAAGTTCTTTAGGCGTATAATAGTTCAATAGTGACATTTCATCGGAACCGTTTATAATTCAAAGGTATAGAGTTTAAAATTGAAAAAAAATTTCAATTTTTTCCGAGGTTGACTTTTTGGAGAGCGAATTTTGATTTAGACCTTTTGGGTTATAAACGGTTCCGATGAAACGTCACTATTATTGGAACTATTATAACGCTTAAAGACTTCTAAGCGTAAAAAATGGATTCTAACGCGTAGAGTCATTATTTTGGGGGCTTTTTACGAAATGGGGCGTCAACTATATGACGAGGACGTTCCGATCGTGCAAATATTTTTTTTAATTTTTTTTAAATTTATTAGCCTTTAAAATTTATTTCGTAGAAAATGGAATTTAAAGGAGACTAAACTATAAAAAATTAAAATTATTGAATATAGTATAGATTATGAAAAATAATTAAGAAATTTAAGAAAAATTAAGAAAGGAAGAAAAAAATAAATATCCAATATGTGAATAAGTTAATTATTATCAATTCCTTACAGACTTAGATTCCGTAATTATTTTTTTTTTGGTTTCTCTCGGAAAAAAATGGCTAAGGACAAAATAAATTATTTTGCCACCTCTCCCGAAAAGTTATAGAGTAACGTTATTTTAGTGCCCCGAGTGAACCATAGGAGGGTACCTTAATATTTTTTAACGCTAATTTGTAAAGTGTAGCAAAATCGCTCAAAGCCTATAGGAAATGTGCGTCGTGCGTTTGTTTTTAATTAAATTTTGTTTAGTTACCTCTAAAATTTATTTTTCATAGAAAAACTGAATTTAAGGGAGACTAAATTAAAAAATAATAATAAGTATAGAATAAAAAGTACACTTGCCCTCGAAAAAAAAACTCGCTTAAGTAACGCGAAAAATTTATTTTGCAACACCTCCCGAGAAGTAAAATGTTACGTTATTTTTGTGCCCCGATCGAAGCGTAAGTTGGGACCTTTAAGATTTTACGTCGATATTTATATTAGGAATTGATATTCAGGTATTCACATATCATTTAATTGTTTATTTTTTCTATGTTCTTAATTTTTGGTATTCAGGTATTCACAATATCATTAATTGTTTATTTTTTCTAGGTTCTTAATTTTTTCCTAATTTTTCATTATAACTTCATCCGTAAACTTTTCGTTACCGTAAAAAAATATTAAAAGTACCCTCCTACGGTTCACTCGGTTCACTAAATAACGTTACTCTCTACTTTTCGGGAGATGGTGCAAAATAATTTTTTTGTTCCTCAAGCGAGGTTTTTTCCGAGGGAAACCAAAAAAAAAAATAATTACGGATCTAGGACTTCGCATAGCCCCGTAAGGTTAAGCGTGTCTTATCTATATTGGATATTTTTTTTCCTTTAGTTCTTAAATTTTTCTTAAATTCTTATTATTATCATGATCTATACTATATTTATTTTGTTAATTTTTTTTTAGTTTAGTCTCCTAAATTTTGATTTTCTACGAAATAAATAATTATTTAGAGGTAACTAATTAAAAAGAAAATAAAAAATATTGCACGACGCCCATTTACCTCGAAAGCGTCCTCGTTCATATAGTGGGCGTTTCGCTAAAGCCAAAATAATGATCTTACGGCGTTTTAGAATCCATTTTTTAAACGCTTAGAGTCTTTAGGCGTAATAATAGTTCTCCAATAGTGACATTTCATCGGAACCGTTTATAATTCAAAAGGTATAAGTTAAAATTTGAAAAAAAAAATTCAATTTTTTCCGAGGTCGACTTTTTGGAGAGCGATTTTGATTTAGACCTTTTGAGTTATAAACGGTTCCGATGAAACGTCACTATTGGAACTATTATTACGCTTAAAGACTTCTAAGCGTAAAAAATGGATTCCAAAACCCGTAGAGTCATTTATTTTGGCTTTTACGAAAAACGCACTATAGTCTTATATCACTATATGACGAGGACGTTTTCTAGGTAAATGGGCGTCGTAGCAATATTTTTTTTTTTTTAATTTAGTTACCTCTAAAAATTATTTATCGTAGAAAATGGAATTTAAGGGAGACTAAACTATAAAAAAAATTAATATAAATAAATATAGTATAGATCATGATAAATAATTAAGAATTTAAGAAAAATTAAGAACGAAGAAAAAAAATAAATATCCAATATGTGAATAACTGATTATTATCAATTCTTTACAGACTTAGATTCCGTAATTATTTTTTTTTTGGTTTCTCTCGGGAAAAAAACTCGCTTAAGGAACAAAAAAATTATTTTGCACCATCTCCCGAAGAGTATAGAGTAACGTTATTTAGTGCCCCGAGTGAACCGTAGGAGGCCCTCGTCATATAGTGACGTTTCGTAAAAGCCCAAAATAAATGACTCTACGCGTTTAGAATAAATTTTTTACGCTTATAAGTCTTTAAGCGTAATAATAGTTCCAATAGTGACGTTTCATCGGAACCGTTTATAACTCAAAAGGTCTAAATCAAAATCGCTCTCCAAAAGTCGACCTCGGAAAATTGAATTTTTTTTTTCAAATTTTTAACGTATAACTTCGACTTATAAACGGTACAGAATAAAACGTACTAATATAATAATTAATACGCTTACGTTCGTCATACCTGAAATATTGCCGTTTGATCGTTCGAAGTCGTTTTTATTGGTAATCGAAAAACGTCATTATATTATAGTGACGCCGTAGAGGAAACCAGGCCTCGATTGATCCCCTCCGAGGATCGTCTAGGTATTTACGAAACGTCACTATCGTATTTTGAGGAAAAAAACGAAAAGTTCACGGATGAAGTTATGATGAAAAATTAGGAAAAATTAAGAACATAGAAAAAATAAACAATTAATGATATGTGAATACCTGAAAACCAAAAATTAAGAAAATAGAAAAAAATAAATTTTAAGGGTGCCCTTTACGTTTCGATCGGGGCACAAAATACGTAACATTTTACTTCTCGGGAGATGTTGCAAAAAAATAATTTTTTCTTTGCTTAAGCGAGATTTTTTTTTCGAGGGCCTAGTGTACTTTGTCTATACTATTATTATTTTTATTTAATTCTCCATAAAAAATTTCTAATGAAAATAATTTTTTAGAAGGTAACTAAAACAAAATAATTAAAAAAAAACAACGCACAGACGACAATTTTCCTATAGCTTTGAGCGATTTTGCTTACACTTTACCAAATTAGCCGTAACAAATAATTAAGGTAGCTCCTACGTTCACTCGAGGCACTAAATAACGTTACTCTCTACTTTTCGGGAGATGGTGCAAAATAATTTTTTTGTTCCTTAAGCGAGTTTTTTTCCCGAGAGAAACCAAAAAAAAAAAAATAATTACGGAATCTAAGTCTGTAAAGAATTGATAATAATCAGTTATTCACATATTGGATATTTATTTTTTTTCTTCGTTCTTAATTTTTCTTAAATTCTTAATTATTTATTATGATCTATACTATATTTATTTATATTAATTTTTTTTATAGTTTAGTCTCCCTTAAATTCCATTTTCTACGATAAATAATTTTTAGAGGTAACTAAATTAAAAAAAAAAGAAAAATTTGCAACAACGCCCATTTACCTCGGAAACGTCCTCGTCATATAGTGACGTTTCGTAAAAGCCCAAAATAAATGACTCTATGCGTTTAGAATCCATTTTTTACGCTTAGAAGTCTTTAAGCGTAATAATAGTTCCAATAGTGACGTTTCATCGGAACCATTTATAACTCAAAAGGTCTAAATCAAAATCGCTCTCCAAAAAGTCGACCTCGGAAAAAATTGAAATTTTTTTTTCAAATTTTAACTTATACCTTCGACTTATAAACGGTACAGAATAAACGTCACTATAATAATAATTAATACGCTTAACGATAGTTTATCCCTGAAAATATTGCCGTTTGATCGTTCGAGGTCGTTTTTATGGTAATTGAGAAACGTCATTATATTATAGTGACGAAGTAGAGAAAACTCGGCCTCGATTGATCCCCTCCGAGGATCGTCTAGGCAATTACGAAACGTCACTATCGTATTTTGAGGAAAAAACGAAAAGTTCACGGATGAAGTTATGATGAAAAATTAGGAAAAATTAAGAACATAGAAAAAATAAACAATAATGATATGTGAATACCTGAATATCAATTCCTAATATAAATACCGACGTAATGAAATCTTAAAGGTCCCCACTTACGCTTCGATCGGGGCACAAAATAACGTAACATTTTACTTCTCGGGAGATGTTGCAAAATAAATTTTTCGTTCCTTAAGCGAGTTTTTTTTCGAGGGCAAGTGTACTTTATCTATACTATTATTTTTTTTATTTAGTCTTCCTTAAATTCAGTTTTCTATGAAAAATAAATTTTAGAGGGTAACTAAACAAAATTTAATTAAAAAAAGCACGACGCTTATTTCCTTAGGCTTTGAGCGATTTTTTGCTACACTTTAAAAATTAGCGTAAAAAAAATATTAAAGGTACCCTCCTACGGTTCACTCGGGGCACTAAATAACGTTACTCTCTACTTTTCGGGAGGTGGTGCAAAATAATTTTTTTGTTCGCCAAATAAATTTTTTTTTCCCGAGAGAAACCAAAAAAAAAATTATTTACGGAATCTAAGTCTAGTCTGTAAAAAATTGATAATAATCAGTTATTCACATAATAGGTAAATTGGCGTCGTGCAATATTTTTTTTTTTTTTAAGTTAGCTGCCTCTAGAAATAATTTTATCGTAGAAAGTATATTTTTAGGGAGACTAAAAATTATATATATAATATAATATTATATATATTATATATATATATATATATATAGATATATATATATATATGATAATAATATATAGTATATATATATAATATATTATCTATATAAAATATATAAAAAAAAATGATATACATATAATATATATATATATATATTATATATATATATATATATATATTATATATATATATATATATAATATATATATAATAATATATATATATATAATATATATATAATATTATATATTATATATATATTGAAATGGTGTTAAAATTATTGCTGATGATACGTTAATATTGATTTACACACAAACAAAATTGAAACTACTATATTATAATTGTAAACATTTAATTAATTAAAATAGTGACAAAATATCTTTTACAGTTCTTTTATTGATTTACGTACCTTTTATTATAAAACTAATAATAGTATATTGATTAAGAAGAAACAGTTTTTAATTTCTTTTGCACTTTACAAGATCTCGCAAATAACTGATGATGATATATATTATTGAAGTAGTATAAATAATTATTGCTGATGATGCGTTAATATTGATTATCACACAAAAATAACTCTATTGTATTGAAATTGCAAACTTTTAATTTATTAAAATGAAAAGTATTATAAAAAGTATATAAAATATTATATAGATTGCATTTATATTCATTAGAAGAGTCAATAACCGACAGAACCATTGATTTTCTAAAATACAAATTTACGTTGGAATTTTCTCGCTAAGGTAGCGCACTTAAAATGGAACGAGCGCCTTAAAAAAGGGGGTCCGGCATATCAATTTTAGCTCAAAAACGGTAAGAGATTGTTACTTCTAACCTTAATTGTGAATTCTAGGTCTCGGAAAGTTCTACCTTTCGAGATCATGGATAACCTTATATTGCAGCATCGAAAAAAACTCGCTTAGGGAACGAAAAATTTATTTTTCCCCGTCTATTGAGAATTAAAATGTAACGTTATTTCCATTTACGATCGAAGCGTAAGGAGGGACCCTTGTGATTTTTTACGTTAATTTTCAGAGTTTTGATTAGAAGGGACACCCCCGGAGAGTAACGAGGGGCGTCTAACCACATTACAGCTGCTTTTAGTTTTTCGATAACCGAAACCGCTTCGAAAACTGATCGACGGATCGCGATAGGCGACCGCAATTTTAAACTTTTACTTCGTCACGACACGCTTATCCATGCTGGACAACGAGAGTCCAATATTCTGGATTTCTTTTGTTTCCCATTTCGATAAAACTCCGCTTAGGGGACAAAAATTTATTTTTCCCGTGCTCCCAGGAGAAGTAAATGTGAAACGTGGGTCCACTGCATACTAATAGTCCACATAAAAGTTTTTAGAACTTTTTGAGTTTTGTGCATTAGGTTGTCCAATTTTCCAAACGCCACTTTTTTTGATTTTTGAAATGAAAATTGCGATAATTTTATCCACTTTGCCCGAAAAGAAAAAAATCGCAATTTTCAATTTCAAAATCCAAAAAAGTGGGTTTGGAAATTGGTCAACGCTGCCCACAAAACTCAAAAAAATCGAAAATATTCAATAGTTATAATGTAACCTTCTATGCCTATTTCAAGTTTGAAGTAATTTACAAAAAAAATTCTGGGAGTTGATACGAAAAAGGTCAAAAACAAGGGTTTTAGAAAATTCAAAATTTTGAAAGAATGACTACAGACACAGAAAAACAACGGAAAACGACGTTTTATACTCCAAAAAAATATGCAGTTTGATATTAAAAGGGTCTAATATAGGGTTTATAGGGTTTAATTATAAGTCTATTTTTAGGGGGGGGTGAAAATTGGGTGTAGCACGAGCATAATTTTACAACATAGTAAGGACTAAAACAAACTACAAATATAACTTGCTTGGTCATAAAGGTTTAAAAATATGAGCCTGTCAATATGGCATCTTTCACCGGTAAATTTTCGGTATAAATTCTTTGTTAATAAAGGGAACAAAAAGATCAAATTTGTGCCAAAACGCATAATAAAACCGCACTAAAGGGAACGTTACCTTGTGAATTTTAAAAATTCGTAGAAAAAAAATAATTATCATACGTAAATGCAATTTCAATCTATCAATTAGTTATGACCTACTGTAAGGAGGCGTGCTAGTTTACGGGCTAAATTCCTTTTTTTTATTTTTAGTGCAAAAAGTTTCTAAAGGGAACAACCAATTTAAATTTTTGGCACAAACAGGTTTGAAAATATAAGCCGGTCAATATGGCATCTTTCACCGGGAAAGTTTCGGCCTAAATTCTTTGTTAATAATGGGAACAAGAAGATCAAATTTGTTATAAAACGCATAATAAAATCGCGCTAAAGGGGACGTTACTTTGTGAATTTTAAAAATTCGTAGGAAAAAAATAATGGTCATACATAAATGCAATTTCAATCAATCAATTAATTATGACCTACTGAAAGGAGACATGCTAGTTTACGGCCTAAATTCCTTGTTTTTTTTTATCTCTGGTGGAAAAAAATTCTAAAGGGAACAACCAATTTAAATTTTTGGAACAAACCCATAATAAAGGATATTACCCGTTAAAAATGGTAATTTGTGACTTTTTATAAATGTTAAAAATTTAGAAATTGTAAGCCTATGGATGTAGGATAGAAATGGCTAATTAGGTGCTAAAGAAATCACAATCTATTATACTTAGAATAACCAAAGAGATACAAATAGTACAACATAGTAAGGACTACAATAAACTACAATTTTATCTTGCTAGGTCAAACAGGTTTGAAAATATAAGCCTGTCAATATGGCATCTTTCACCGGGAAATTTCTAGCCTAAATTTTTTGTTAATAAAAGGAACGAGAAGATCAAATATGTGCCAAAACGCATAATAAAATCGCACTAAAAGGAACGTTACCTTGGGAATTTTAAAATTCGTATAAAAAAATAATAATCATACGTAAATGCAATTTCAAACAATCAATTAATTATGTCCTACTGAAAGGAGGCATGCTAGTTTACGGCCTAAATTCCGTGTTTTTTTCTATTTCTGGTGGAGAAATTTTCTAAAGGAAACAACAACCAATTCAAATTTTTGGCACAAACAAATAATAAAGAGAACGGTTTTTTTGTTTCATCACCTTACACAAAAGGGAAACACGTAGTGTTTTTTCCGAAAATTTTAAAACTTGTCCCAGGAACTCCCTGTACCCCCGCCAACTAATGAGGAGTACCTAAGGACCCTACGACTGATATTATTTTACTATTTCTCAAATTATTCCTGAGTTATTGATGTTTTCGGTTTCCCCTTACTTCACGTACTTGGAAAGATATTACCCTTTAAAAATGGTAATATTTAATTTTTTATAAATGTTAAAAATTTAGAGAATGTAAGCCTATAGATGTAGGATGGAAATGGCCAATTTATTGCTAAAGAAATCAAAATCTATCATAGTAAGAATAACCAAAGAGATACAAATTGTACAACATAGTAAGGCCTACAACAAACTACAATTTTAACTTGCTAGGTCAAACAGGTTTGAAAATATAAGCCTGTCAATATGGTATCTTTCACCGGGAAATTTCCGGGCTAAATTTTTTGTTAATAAAGGGAACAAGAAGATCAAATTTGTGCCAAAACGCATAATAAAATCGCACTAAAGGGAACGTTACTTCGTGAATTTTAAAAATTCGTAGAAAAAAAATAATGGTCACACGTAAATACAATTTCAATCTATCAATTAGTTATGACCTACTGAAAGGATGCATGCTAGTTTACGGCCTAAATTCCTTGTTTTTTTTTTTTTATTTCTGGTGGAAAAAATTTCTAAAGGGAACAACCAATTTAATTTTTTTTGCACAAACCCATAATAAAGGGAACGGTTTTTGTTCCATTACCTTACGCAAAGGGGGAATAGAAAAGACTACAATAAACTACAATTTTTATTTGCTAAGTCAAACAGGTTTGAAAATATAAGCCTGCCAATATGTCATCTTTCACCGGGAAATCAACGGGCTAAATTCTTTGTTAATAAAAGGAACAAGAAGATCAAATTTGTGCCAAAACGCATACTAAAATCGCACTAAAGGGAACGTTACTTTGTGAATTTTAAAAATTCAAAAAAAAAAAAAATAATGGTCATACGTAAATGCAATTTCAATCTATCAATTTCCACTATGGAAAAGGTAGAAGAAGAAAACTTGAAAAAGGAAAAGTTGAAACAGTATTTCTAAAGGAAGAAGAAGAAGAAGAAGAAGAAGAAGAAGAACAACAACAACAACAACAACAGCAAGAAAAAAGGTGGAGTTTTATTTCCAAAATATATTATTATTTTATTGGTTTTTCTCGGAAGCTTATCATTAGTTTTAGTGATATCCTATTTTGTTTGGCCACAGTTATAGAGAAGAGGAACCTATAAACTTAGTCAATGCGCCCATAATCTGATTCCTGAGAATAGCCAGATCGACTAGTTCAAATATATGCTCCACTTTGAGTGTTTTTAGATAAATAAATATATATATATATATATATATATATATATGATAATATAATATATGTTAAATATATATATATATATATTATATATATATATAATATATTATATATATTATATTATATATATAAATATATAATATTATATAAATATATACTTCTATATCTAATTAATTATTGGTTGACTTTTCTATATATTTCTTATATTTTAGTATTCTAATAGATTATAATTATATATATAAGTTTATTATTATAAATATAATTATTATTATATTGTATTTATAAATATTATTAAAACATGGCTTGAGACTCGTTAAGTCAGAGAAGTGCGTGCGAGTGATGTCGCTAGGCGAGAGCGAGCGTGCGCAGCGGCCACGCTCGCACTCACGCACGCACTCACTAACGATCGCCATAGTTTTAATAATATTATAAATAATGATAATAATAATAATAATTTTTGAAGTATACGGTATCTTAATTAATTAGTCCCAAACCTTCCCATCTATTAGAATCTAAATCTTTATAAAATTCTTTTCGCACTGCTTTTAAAAGTTTTCAAAACACTATTTTTTTAATCAAACCTTCCGAGTAAATGTTTTTTTTTATTTATTTCTCAAATATAGCAAGGAATAAGTAATTTTTCCCAGAAATAATCAGTCTATTGAATGTACTATTAACGTTGTTCCTTAAGCTCACAAATAACGTCAGAATCAACGTCCAAGAAGTCAAATGAGTTGCCTTGGTGGAAGAAAAAGGATCGTTTATGACTCGTGAAGAAAATAACTGCCGCGTCCGTCGTTTTTTGATCCTTCTTTTCAACCATCCGCGCTCGTCGACGATTATCATCGGACGATGTAAATGCCATTTTTTTTGAGATGGAAATAAACTTGCACCATTTACCCGATGAGTCGTTGGGCGTTATTTTTGGATATCTCCGCTTTAGAGATATATACAACGTGTCGATCGCTTTACGATCGAGAAAATTGGCGGTGATTTACTACCTGCAAAAGAAGTACATGATCGAAAATCTCGAGGCGGAGAAGTTAAATTTTAGCTCGTACTTCTCGCTACTACTCGATTCGGATGACGAAGAGGAGGAGGAGGAGGAGGAGGAGAAAACCTCCGAGAGTTTTCTAGATTTTCTCGAGAATGCAACGAGAAATCCGTACGAGAACCCCCATCGCAACTCGCCTAAGACGATAGCGTTGACGCTAACAAAACACATGCTCGTACAGAATAACGTCGATGGCGCCGCCGTTTCGGTAGCCGCCAGAACCGCCGGAATTCTTAGGAAAATGAATATCGCGTATGAATATTTGACAACTTTAATTTTATCTTTAGATCGTTATAAATCATTTATAAATTTAATGGACGTAATGATACGACAACAACGAGGATCTTTGTTAAAAATCGAGAATCTAGAAATTATTAATAAAGGTACTGCTCCTACTAACACCCTCCGCCACGACGACTTTCTCGAATTGCTGAAAAATGCCTCGATCCTCTTTCCAAATCTAATAGCGTTAAAATTATCGTGCGGATGTTGCCACAGCACGATGGAAAAATCGAAAGAAACCTTTCGCGAGAAAGAGTTTTCGAGGCGATTGGAAGAGCTTCGGATTCCTCCTTTAAGTAATTTAACCGCGTTGGTCGTGGATTATAACAACATCGATGAAATTATGGGAATCTCTTCGTCGTTGATTAATTTAATTTGCAAAAAATCGGAATTCGTTTAAATCATCAACACTCGCCAACTGTTATTTTTAGCGATCCCGTGGTGCGATTAGTTTCAAAAACCGGCGTAAAGACGTTAGAATTGATTTTGAGTTTCTCTTCGGAAGAAGAATTATTCCCCAGCTTCGCGTACACCAATATGTGGCGAGAACAATTGTTCGAATATTTTGGGCCTGACTGCGGTGGCGACGGCTGTACTAACAAAAAATTAACCAATTTAGTTTTGGTGGTTGAAATCGATCGACGAAGAATAATCGATCTGAATATCGAGGAGACACCACGAGTCGAAAATTATTCGAAATCGACGGTAGGTGAAGTAGAAGAAGAAGAGGAAGAACCGTTAGCGGAAATACTACATTCTAAATTTGAAAAGCTTTATACTAAAAGTTGGAAAACGACAGAGATGAAAATATCTTCTTGTATCGCTTGTCGAGCGCTACGCGCGATTATGCTGCTTTTTGTGCGCGGTTTATCAGAAAATAATCGACTAAGATGCCATTTACCATCGTGTAAATCGTTTCACACGGCATTAGAAGCGAAAATAATCGATTCTTGGGATTCGAAAAATTTCGGTAACCGATTACGAAGGAAAATTAGAATGGTCGATGGTTTCCTGGAATTGAAGATGCAAAACTTTTGTAACTTTAACGATGTTCTGCGAAAAGACGAAAGCCTCGATACTGCGTCACCGCGCCGCCAATTTCAAAACGTGTTCCGTTTAAAATTGATATTGGACAGATGTCGTAGCTATTGGGCAGGATTTCTTAATTCTAGCTCGATGAGTATGGAGATTGCCAAAGCGTTCCCTAATTTGTCGTATTTGGAAATAAGAAGAAACAATTATCAACGAATGTTTACCCACAAATATTTACGCGATGAACATTCTCCGTTTTTTTTTTTTTTTTTTTTTTTTTTTTTTTTTTTTTTTTCTTTTTTTTTTTTTTTTTTTTTTTCAAAAATTTGTTAGAACTAAAAATGGATTATAGCGATGCTTTATTCGATATATGTGACGTCTCTCCGAATCTAAAAAAGATCACCGTATTCCTTAATTGGGAGAGTATTTTACTTTGCAGAATTCATAAATCGTTGGATGTTATTCGCCGTTCTTCAACATCGACAATAGAATTTAATTTTGACTATTATTTAACGGATATAAACAATTTGTGTTTGAATTATCCCAGTAGCTGTGGTCACGGATTTGGAACAAACTCAAATCGCTTGCGCGGTAACATTATAGTGTCTTTGGCAGATAAAAGTGGAAATTCACTCATTTGTTGGAATATAAAACTATGGGATTTCTTCGAAAAGAGGCGCGTTTTGGACGAGTCGTCGTACGATAGCGTTCGCGATAATGAATATGGAGAAGCGAATTTCTTTCAGGGTCATTTTTGCGTGAAAGGCGAAGATTATTTCAATTACGAATGTTCGTTTTTTACGTTTCTAGAGAATTATCAAGAACTCACCCCTAAAACATTTCATTTGCTTTTCACGGATATTGACAGCCACGATTTTTTTTATAAACTTTTTAAAATTGTCGGTAGTAAAATAAACAATATTCGCGGCAAAATACAGCGAATTGAATAATAGTCTCTGCATATATTATTGTTTTTTTTATTTTATTTTGAAAAATAATTTTTTTCTACATTGGCAATTTTTTCAAACATTTTTTTTATTTAAAAAACATTCAATGTTTAAATTTAAAAAATAAAAATTATTTTTTTAGAATTATCTTTAAATTTTAAAACTATATTTCTAGTAGTTAATGCTTTATGTGTGTGTAAAGTTTTTTTATTTGAATACAAATTTCCATTATATTTTTAATTTGTAATCGAAATAAAGATTAAAGTTTGTTTTAGTTTTGAAAACGAATTTTTATCACTTTTCTTCTACTTTTTATATTAATTTGTTTTAAACTTGTATTAACAAGTTTGTTCTATTTATATATATTTTGAATTTATGTATGTATTTAACCTTCTTTACATTTTTTATATAAGAGAGATTCAATTAAAAAAAAAATATTCACACACTGACTTTGAATTTTATTAATATTTGTCGTACATACATACGTTTAAACGATTATATGTTAAATTATTTAATCTTAGCCCCATCTATATTATAAGAGAAGTAGATTCCGTTGTCAATATGGTATCTTTCACCGGGAAATTTCCGGGCTAAATTTTTGGTTAATAAAGGGAACAAGAAGATCAAATTTGTGCCAAAACGCATAATAAAATCGCACTAAAGGGAACGTTACTTCGTGAATTTTAAAAATTCGTAGAAAAAAAAATAATGGTCATACGTAAATGCAATTTCAATCTATCAATTAGTTATGACCTACTGAAAGGAGGCATGCTAGTTTACGGCCTAAATTCCTTTTTTTTTTTATTTATGGTGGAAAAAATTTCTAAAGGGAAAAACCAATTTAAATTTTTCGCACAAACCCATAATAAAGGGAACGGTTTTTTGTTCCATTACCTTACGCAAAGGGGGAATAGAAAGGACTACAATAAACTACAATTTTTAATTGCTAGGTCAAACAGGTTTGAAAATATAAGCCTGCCAATATGTCATCTTTCACCGGGAAATTTACGGGCTAAATTCTTTGTTAATAAAAGGAACAAGAAGATAAAATTTGTGCCAAAACGCATACTAAAATCGCACTAAAGGGAACGTTACTCTGTGAATTTTAAAAATTCAAAGAAAAAAAAAATAATGGCCATACGTAAATGCAATTTCAATCTATCAATTAGTTATGACCTACTGTAAGGAGGCATGCTAGTTTACGGTAAAAATTCCTTTTATTTTTATTTCTGGTAGAAAAAATTTCTAAAGGGAACAATCAATTTAATTTTTTGCCACAAACCCATAATAAAGGGAACGGTTTCTTGTTCCATCACCTTACGCAAAGGGAGACCTTAGGGTTTTTTTCCGGAAATTTTGAAACTTGTCCCAGGAACCCCCTGTAATCCTGCAAACTAATGTGGCACAAAAAACGTCCCATCATTATATGGGTTTGTCCCAAAATTTAAATTAATTGTGCCCTTTAGAAATTTGAATTTTTTGTTCCCTTTACTAACAAAGAATTTAGACCGATAATTTCCAGATGTGTAAGATGACATAATATTGACAGGCTTATTTTTTAAAAATAGTCTGACCTAACAAGTTGAAATTATAGTATGTTGTAGACGCGGGGTTTATTTTTATTTTATTTTCAAAAAACAAAAAGAAAACCGGCCTGTTTTGTACGAATAATAAAAATATCACGGAAGTTTTTGAATAAAAAGAGATTTTTTAGTAGGAAATATATCAGAACTAGATGTATAAAAACGAAATTAAATTAAACAAAATTTTTTATTTCAATAAGTTTACAAACTTCTTTATTTTCTTGGCCACAATTTTAAAAAGTCTGTTAAAAAATTCTTCATCAGTAATAACCTCTCTCGTCTCATCAATAAAATGGATTCTTTTTGGAGTAGTTTTATGAAAATTATCTAAAAAATAGATTTCATTATTATATCGAAATTTTTTTAGAAGGAAAAACTAAACAATCGAATAAAGAAGTGAAATTTCCACGTGAAGGTTACCTTTTTGGACGAATAAAAATCCCCAAAAAAAACAGATTGAAAATCTTACGCGAGAATTTCGTTTTATCTCAAATAATTTCCACGCGGGGTTTGTTTTAATGCGCGAGAGAATCGTTATCTTTTAACCAAACCGCAAGTTTCGTACGAAAAATATAAATATTACGCGAGTTTTTTATTACATCGTAGAAAAAGTGATTTTTTAGAAGAAAACTAGAAGTTCGATTAAATCGGTGGAATTCCACGCGAGGTTTTCCTTTTTTGGTGTATAAAAATCAACCAAATACTCAATGGAAAATCTCACGCGAGGTTTTCGTTTTTCCGCAAATAAATTTCTACGCGAGGTTCGTTTTAATGCGCGCGAGAATCGTTTCTTTTTCTTTAACAAAAACCGCAAAGTTCGTACGAAAAATAGCAATTTTATAGGCATTTTATTTTTTTATCGTAGAAAAAAAAAATTTTAAGGAAAACTATACGTTGAGGTAAATTAATGAAATTTCCAAGCGAAGTTTTCCTTTTTTTTCGTATAAAAATCCACCTAGGACTCGATCGAAAATCTCACGCGAGGTTTTCGTTTTTTCGCAAATAATCTCCACGTAGGGTTCGTTTTAAGGCGCACGAGAATCGTTTCTTTTTCTTTAACAAAACCGCGAGTTTCGTACAAAAAATAGCAATTTCACACGAATTTTATATTTTATCGTAGAAAAATTGCTTTTTTTTAAGGAAAACTATACATTGAGTTAAATTAATGGAATTTCCACGCGAGGTTTTAGTTTTTTTGGGTATAACATTCTACCGAGGACTCGAAGGAAAATCTCACGGGAGGTTTTCGTTTTCTTGCAAACACTTTTCACGCGGGGTTTGTTTTAATAAGCGTAAATATCGTTTCTTTTTTTACCTAAACCGCCTATTTCGTACGAAAATAGGAATTTTATACGCATTTTATATTTCATCGTAGAAAAAGTGCTTTTTTAAGGAAAACTATACGTTGGCGTAAGTTAATGAAATTTCCACGCGAGGTTTTCCTTTTTTGGCGTATAAAAATCCCCCGAAGACTCGAAGGAAAATCTCACGCGAGGTTTTCGTTTTTTTGCAAACACTTTTCACGCGGGGTTTGTTTTAATAAGCGTAAATATCGTTTCTTTTTTAACTGAACCGCCTATTTCGTACGAAAAATAGGAATTTTTATACGCATTTTATATTTCATCGTAGAAAAAGTGCTTTTTTTAAGGAAAACTATACGTTGGCGTAAGTTAATGAAATTTCCACTTGAGGTTTTCCTTTTTTGGCGTATAAAAACCCCCCGATGACTCGAAGGAAAATCTCACGCGAGGTTTTAGTTTTTTTGCAAACACTTTTCACGCTGAGTTTGTTTTAATACGCGTGAATATCGTTTCTTTTTTAACTGAACCGCCTATTTCGTACGAAAAATAGGAATTTTATACGCATTTTATATTTCATCGTAGAAAAAGTGCTTTTTTTTAAGGAAAACTATACGTTGGCGTAAGTTAATGAAATTTCCACGCGAGGTTTTCCTTTTCTGGCGTATAAAAATCCCCCGAAGACTCGAAGGAAAATCTCACGCGAGGTTTTAGTTTTTTTGCAAACACTTTTTCACGCGGGGTTTGTTTTAATACGCGTGAATATCGTTTCTTTTTTAACTGAACCGCCTATTTCGTACGAAAAATAGGAATTTTATACGCATTTTATATTTCATCGTAGAAAAAGTGCTTTTTTTTTAAGGAATACTATACGTTGCGTAGTTTTAAATTTTTGAAATATTTTGTTTTTTGGCGTATAAAAATCCCCCGAAGACTCGAAGGAAAATCTCACGCGAGGTTTTCGTTTTTTGGCAAACACTTTTCACGCTGAGTTTGTTTTAATACGCGTGAATATCGTTTCTTTTTTAACTGAACCGCCTATTTCGTACGAAAAATAGGAATTTTATACGCATTTTATATTTCATCGTCGAAAAAGTGCTTTTTTTTAAGGAAAACTATACGTTGGCGTAAGTTAATGAAATTTCCACGCGAGGTTTTCCTTTTCTGGCGTATAAAAATCCCCCGAAGACTCGAAGGAAAATCTCACGCGAGGTTTTCGTTTTTTTGCAAACACTTTTCACGCGGGGTTTGTTTTAATACGCGTGAATATCGTTTCTTTTTTAACTGAACCGCCTATTTCGTACGAAAAATAGGAATTTTATACGCATTTTATATTTCATCGTAGAAAAAGTGCTTTTTTTAAGGAAAACTATACGTTGGCGTAAGTTAATGAAATTTCCACGCGAGGTTTTCCTTTTCTGGCGTATAAAAATCCCCCGAAGACTCGAAGGAAAATCTCACGCGAGGTTTTCGTTTTTTTGCGAACACTTTTCACGCGGGGTTTGTTTTAATACGCGTGAATATCGTTTCTTTTTTAACTGAACCGCCTATTTCGTACGAAAAATAGGAATTTTATACGCATTTTATATTTCATCGTAGAAAAAGTGCTTTTTTTTAAGGAAAACTATACGTTGGCGTAAGTTAATGAAATTTCCACGCGAGGTTTTCCTTTTTGGGCGTATAAAAATCCCCCGAAGACTCGAAGGTAAATCTCACGACAGGTTTTCGTTTTTTTGCGAACACTTTTCACGCGGGGTTTGTTTGAAAACGCGTGAAAATCGTTCCTTTTTTAACAAAACCGCAGGTTTCGTACGAAAAACACACCTTTTGCACGATTTATAGATTTTATCGTAGAAAAAGTGCTTTTATTAAGGAAAACTATACGTTGGCATAAATTAATATAATTCTCACGTAGGAAAAGGTTTCGTGCGCGTATAAAAAATGTCAAAAGACGAAAAACACGAAACCTACGTAGAATTTATCGCTCGTGCGTTTTGGTGAATTCGACGAAAGAAACAAACTATACGTTTTAACCGAACCAGCCAAAATATTACGTAGATATTGTTCCATTTGCGTGTAAAAAGAGTGTTTTTCGTAAATTTTTGTCAGGTGAACTTTCCTAACCTAACCTAACCTAACCTAACACTACACCTAAACCTAACCAACCTAACCTAACCTAACCTAACCTAACTAACCTAACCTTAACCCTAACCTAAACTAAACCTTACTAACATAAACCTAACCTTAACTAACCTAACCTAAACCTAAGCCTAACCTAACCTAACCTAACTAACCCTTAAAAAACCCCCTAAAAAACCTAACCTAACCTAACCTAACCTAACCTAACCTAACCTAACCTAACTAACCTAACCTAACCTAACCTAACCTAACCTAACCTAACCTAACCTAACCTAACCTAACCTAACCTAACCTAACCTAACCTAACCTAACCTAACCTAACCTAACCTAACCTAACCTAACCTAACCAAAGTTCACTAGCGTTTTTTTCTACGTAGTACAGGTTTTTAACTCTTTTTAACGAGGTTTTTTACTCTTTTTCTACATTTTTGCGTGAAAAAACTGTTTTTCTTCCGAACTGTAACTTTACGAAACGACATTTTATACGCAAAAATTGCGAAAAAACACGTAGGTTTTGTGCCAATTAGAAAAAAAACACACAAAAAATACGCAAAATTTAAAAAACGTAGTTTAACTTTATAACCATTAAAAAATGGTCGTAGAGTACATTTTTGCATCCCGGGGGTACTAGAGACATGTCCTACGCTCGTGGTGGCGTGCTATTAGATTCGTTCTTTAATCATATTTATACTATGGTACGCAAAGGAACAAATAACTCACGTAAATTAAGTTTCTCACTAAAATAAAGAAAATCACAAGCGCGAAACCCACGTGAAAATTATGTTTGCGAATAAAAAAAACTACTTTTCAAGTAAAATCTTTGTTAAATACGAAAATCTCACGTATATTAGGTTTCAAAGATATGCAACCGAAACCTCGCGTGAATATCGGTGTATAGTTTGCACTCGAAACCTACGTGAGAATTATGTTTATAACCAATAAACCGATTTTAACGTAAAAAAAAGGTATCGCAAGATCATAAAAGTTATCTCGCGTAAGGTTTATCCTATGACACATTTAGCGTATATTTACGTGAGTTTAAGATTCTTTTTGTAAATACAAGAACCTCACGTAAAGTACGTTTGAAAGTTATGTAACCGAAACCTCACGTAAATATTTGTATGTAGTTTTCGCACGAAACCTACGTGGGAATTATGTTTATAATCAATAAACCAATTCTAACGTCAAAAAAGTATCAACATTTCGTAAAAAATATCTCGCGCAAGGTTTTCCTGTGGAGAATTAAGCGTATATCTACGTATGGTAGATTCTTTTTGTAAATACAAAAATTTCACGTAGAGTAAATTTCAAAGGTACGTAACCAAAATCTCAGGTGCTTATTGTTTTATATAGTTTCCGCAAGAAACCCACGTGGGAATTATGTTTATAACCAATAAACCAATTTCAACGTCAATAAAGTATTAAAATTTCATAAAATAAATCTCGCGTAAGGTTAAGGATTCTTTTTGTAAATACGAAAATCTCACGTAAATTAGGTTTCAAAGTTACGCAACCGAAACCTCGCGTGAATATCGGTGTATAGTTACTCGAAACCTACGTGAGAATTATGTTTATAACCAATAAACCGATTTTAACGTAAAAAAAAGGTATCGCAAGATCATAAAAGTAGCTCGCGTAAGGTTTATCCTATGAAACATTTAGCGTATATTTACGTGAGTTAAAGATTCTTTTTGTAAATACAAGAACCTCACGTAAAGTACGTTTTAAAGTTATGTAACCGAAACCTCACGTAAATATTTGTATGTAGCTTTTGCACGAAACCTACGTGGGAATTATGTTTATAATCAATAAACCAATTCTAACGTCAAAAAAGTATCAACATTTCGTAAAAAATATCTCGCGCAAGGTTTTCCTGTGGAGAATTAAGCGTATATCTACGTATGGTAGATTCTTTTTGTAAATACAAAAATCTCACGTAGAGTAAATTTCAAAAGTTTGTAACCAAAATCTCACGTGCGTATTGTTTTATATATTTTCCGCACAAAACCCACGTGGGAATTATATTTATAACCAATAAACCAATTTCAACGTCAATAAAGTATCAAAATTTCATAAAAGATATCTCCCGTAAGGTTTAAGGATTCTTTTTGTAAATACGCAAATCTCACGTAAATTAGGTTTCAAAGTTACGCAACCGAAACCTCGCGTGAATATCGGTGTATAGTTTGCACGCGAAACCTACGTGAGGATTATGTTTGTAACCAATAAACCGATTTTAACGTAGAAAAAAGGTATCGCTTCATCGTAAAAGTTATCTCGCGTAAGGTTTATCCTATGAAACATTTAGCGTATATTTACGTGAGTTAAAGATTCTTTTTGTAAATACAAGAACCTCACGTAAAGTACGTTTTAAAGTTATGTAACCGAAACCTCACGTAAATATTTGTATGTAGCTTTTGCACGAAACCTACGTGGGAATTATGTTTATAATCAATAAACCAATTCTAACGTCAAAAAAGTATCAACATTTCATAAAAAATATCTCGCGCAAGGTTTTCCTTTGGAGAATTAAGCGTATATCTACGTATGGTAGATTCTTTTTGTAAATACATAAATCTCACGTAGAGTAAATTTCAAAGGTACGTAACCAAAATCTCACGTGCTTATTGTTTTATATAGTTTCCGCAAGAAACCCACGTGGGAATTATGTTTATAACCAATAAACCAATTTCAACGTCAATAAAGTATTAAAATTTCATAAAATAAATCTCGCGTAGGGTAAAGGATTCTTTTTGTAAATACCAAAATCTCACGTAAATTAGGTTTCAAAGTTACGCAACCGAAACCTCGCGTGAATATCGGTGTATAGTTTGCACGCGAAACCTACGTGAGGATTATGTTTATAACCAATAAACTAATTTTAACGTAGAAAAAAGGTATCGCTTCATCGTAAAAGTTATCTCGCGTAAGGTTTATCCTATGAAACATACATTTAGCGTATATTTACGTGAGTTAAAGATTCTCTTTGTAAATACAAGAACCTCACGTAAAGTACGTTTTAAAGTTATGTAACCGAAACCTCACGTAAATATTTGTATGTAGCTTTTGCACGAAACCTACGTGGGAATTATGTTTATAATCAATAAACCAATTCTAACGTCAAAAAAGTATCAACATTTCGTAAAAAATATCTCGCGCAAGGTTTTCCTTTGGAGAATTAAGCGTATATCTACGTATGGTAGATTCTTTTTGTAAATACATAAATCTCACGTAGAGTAAATTTCAAAGGTACGTAACCAAAATCTCACGTGCTTATTGTTTTATATAGTTTCCGCAAGAAACCCACGTGGGAATTATGTTTATAACCAATAAACCAATTTCAACGTCAATAAAGTATCAAAATTTCATAAAAGATATCTCGCGTAAGGTTAAGGATTCTTTTTGTAAATACGAAAATCTCACGTAAATTAGGTTTCAAAGTTACGCAACCGAAACCTCGCGTGAATATCGGTGTATAGTTTGCACGCGAAACCTACGTCAAAAAAGTATCAATATTTCATAAAAATATCTCGCGCAAGGTTTTCCTGTGGAGAAATAAGTGTATATCTACGTAAGTTAGATTCTTTTTGTAAATATAAAAATCTCACGTAGAGTAAATTTCAAAGGTACGTAACCAAAATATCACGTGCATAATGTTATATAGATTCCGAACGAAACCTACGCTACGTGGGAATTATGTTTATAATTAATAAACCAATTCTAGCGTCAAAAAAGTATCTAAATATCAAAAAATATCTCTCGTAAGGTTTTACTGTAGAGAATTAAGTGTATATCTACGTATGTTAGATTCCTTTTGTAAATACAAAAATCTCACGTAGAGTAAATTTCAAAGGTACGTACGTAACCAAAATATCACGTGCATAATGTTATATAGTTTCCGCACGAAACCTACGTGGGAGTTATGTTTATAACCAATAAACCAATTTCAACGTCAAAAAGGTAACAAAATTCCATAAAAGATATCTCGCGTAAGGTTAAAGATTCTTTTTGTAAATACAAAAATCTCACGTAAGTTTCCACACGAAACCTACGTAGGGATTATTAAATTTAACGTAGAAAAAGTATCGCTTTATCGTAAAAGTTATCTCGCGTAAGGTTTATCCTATGAAACATTTAGCTTATATTTACGAGAGTTAAAGATTCTTTTTGTAAATACAAGAACCACACGTTGGGAATTCTGTTTACGATAAACCAATTGTAACGTCATAAAGGTATCAAAATTTCATAAAAAATATCTCGTGTAAGGTTTTCTTATGGAGCATTTAGCCTATATCTACGTGAGTTAAAGATTCTTTTTGTTAATGCAAAACATACGTAAAATAAGTTTTAAAGATAGGCGAAACCCACGTGAAAAATGTCTATAAAAAATAAAACAAATTCTACGTAATAAAAAGTGTCAGAATTTTTGGTAAAAATAAATAACGATAGGATAGAGATAGTTTTTTACTCAACATAAAATAAAAATGTTTATAAGAAAACAAAATTTGTAGTTTAACTTATTCTAGCTTTTTCCAAGATCATATCTGCGAGCATCTTCTCTTCTTGAGGGTGGCCGCGAATTTCGTCGTGTTCTCTCATGATTGAAGACACGTTAGGACACGCGGCTCGGTAATCGTAAATTTCTTCTCCCAGCATTTTTTCTTTGTTTCTACACATATCGGACCGAGGTTTAGGTTTTCGATTGGGAAAGTTCGTGGGAGAGGCGGAAAATCCTTCGCTCGTTTTCATTACCTCGTCGATATTGTAATATTCTCGACACTCATCACCACCATATTTTCGGCGCCCGCCGAGTTTTTTATCACGCTGCTTTTTTTTTGGCTTTGCTTCGGATGGTCCGCTCGAACCTCGTTCGAAACTCTTCATCCGATGGAGGATAAACATTTATGAATGGCGCGTGATGAGGAGTCTGGAGATCGATGTGGCTGATATCGCCCACCGCGGGTTTATTTTGACGACCCTTCTTCAGTTCCTTTCTTTTAATTAATGTTGGTGAAGGAGCATCCAGGCTTTCTTTATTAGTTCTAAAATCGAATGGGGTTGAACGAGAGGCCCAAATCGCTTCCGAAAGCTCTTTCGATTTCGTATTCCCTTCTTTTGTCAAGGTATGAAGCGATGTGCTCCGAGGTTGGGAGATCAGTGGGGTATAAATTGTCAATCGCGGGTTTATTTTCACGCGGAATATTCCTCGATTCCTTTTTTTTAAATACCGTTGATGAAAAGGCATTCGAATCTTCGATGTCAGCACGATAATCGGACGGGGTTGAACGAGCTGGCCAAAGCCCTTCCAAAGCTGTTGGGATTGTGCTTTTATCTCCTCCTTCCAGGTAGGACGGGGTAAGATCGACGGTTACGCTTTGAATAGGAGGCGGTATCCAATTGCCCCGCTGAGGGTCCTTTCGACCAAAAATATTTATATTCTTCTTCTTCAATTCCTTCTTTTTATGTTTAGCTTTTACCTTTTTTACCTCAAAGCTAGATAAGTAATGCTCCATGGCTTTGGTTGGTGCAAAATTATTAACATCGGTGATAGTTCTTATACTACACGCTTCTGGTGTATTTTTAATGGGGGTTAATTCTTTCTTCTTTAATCCCTTCTTTTTATTTGATGTTTTTGAAAGGGAATTCGAGTCTTCATTATTACCTCGACGATCTAAATTCTTACACCCTTTATTAACACTAGAAAGATCCATTGTAGATTGATTGACAAACTCGATCGAGGCAACCTTTTTATATAGAGTGGTGATGTATTGATATTATATGAATTCAAAATCAAATATAAAAAAAAAAAAAATCCTAAAAATTAAAAGTTAATTTTCGTGAATTTGAAAAAAAAAAAAAAAATCACAAACGTACAAACACCCACACTCATATATGATGTTAATAAAAATATTCCCCTTGAGAGTACAGCAATTTAACGTGATAAAAGTTTCATAAGCCAATATTATAATATATATATATATATTTATAATATATATATATATATATATATATTATATATATTATATATATATAATAAATATATATATATATATATAGTATATATATATATTATATATATATATATCATATATAATATATATTATATATATATATACTATATATATTATTATATGTATAAATTTAAAAAAAAATTATAAATAAAAAAAATTATAGGTAAAACGAACTTTTGGTTTAATTATTTTTGCATTATCCCAAATCAAATCAGCGAGCAATTTCGCTTCTTGAGGGTGACCGTGAATGTTATCATGATCTCTCATGAGAGAAGACACATCAGGGTATAGGAGCCGGTAATCGTAAGCTTCTGCCATCTCGTTATCTACATGTTTAGCTATATCGGGACGATTTAAATTTTCACTGCTCAAATATTTTTCTTCGTTCTTCGCCGATGTTTCATTATCCGTTATTAAACCACCACCGCATCCGCGAGAGTAATGTTCTAGACTTTTTTCAATATTTATATCTCGCTTTATTTTCGGCTCTGTTCCAGCTGGTCGGCTCGAACTCTGTTCCAAAAACTGTTCCTTCAATGTTGGCGTAGCATTTATTTGTGGCACGATAGGAGCCTGTTTAAAATTTTGGAGATTGACGCGGTTTAGATCGCCTAAAGCATTTTCACGCCTCTTCAACTCCTTCCTTTTAATTAATGTTGTTTCAAAGTCCCAATCTTCGTTATTAGCTTGAAAATCGAAAGGTGTTGAGCGGGAGGCTGAAATGCCTTCAAAAGAAGCCTTTGCGGTTTCGTTTTTACTTCTTCTATCAAGATAGGGGGAGTAGTAATCCGAAATTGCGGGTTGTTGATTTGGACTGGGAATATTTACTCCGCTCCTGACCGCATTCTTTTTAAATAATTTTTTAGATTTAAAAAATTCATTCGGGTTATCATCATCATCGTTATCAGTCTGATGATCGAATGATGATGAAGCAGATTCCAAAGCTTCTCCAGAATAATCGAAAGCTTTTAAAAATTCTTTGGGAGGTGTATTTTTCTGTTCGTTCTGAGAAAGCTTTTTCTTTTTCAGTTTTGTTCCTTTTTCCTTTGAGTCTTTATTAACACTAAATAGATCCATCGTCGAATGATTGATAAGTCGAACGGGACATCATTTTTATAGAGTGTGATGAAGAATTATTTATTATTCTAAATACATTTTTAAAATGATAAATTTCATATTAGTTAAAAGTCAAATAAGGAATTTGCAAATTTTATTTTGACATATTCACAAACACCTCAAATTCATTTATTATAACGTGAATAAAATATTCGCTATTTGAAAACAAAAGTATTTTTTTAACGCGATATATAAGATTAAAGGTTTCCTAACAAAATTTAATCTAACTAATATATTGTTTTCTTGTTTGACTCATTTTGTTTTTAAATACCACAGCTGTTAAACTTAGCGTTATGACAAATTTTTATATAAAGTTTTTTTCAATGTGTTTTTAAACTTTAAAGCATAAAAATGGTCATTGGTTTTGAAATTTGTTTTTAAACCATCACGGGTGGAGACAGGAAATTAAAACAAAGCATTATTGAATGTTTTTTTATTTTAAAAACAAATATAATAGATAATTAAAATTATTTATTAAATATTATTAAAATTATTTATTAATTATTTAACACACATTTTGATCGAACAACGATTATGAGAAGTAGAGATCCATTCGTTACCAATTATAATAAGTCACAAACAACCTTCATCATTTGGCGCGAGTCTTCTTAGATTTTCGCACGAGATTCTTTGTCATTTTATTTTTCAGAGATTTGATGTAGGATCTGACGGTGCTTCTAATTCTATTGACTGCAACACCTTTTTTTATTCCTAGTTCTTGGCTGTAAAAACAGATCGTTTCCGATTCTAGCTCCTTTTTAATACACTTTGCTGAGATATTATCATTTAAACGTTTGATTTCATTATCGAATAATTCGAAGAAATAATTCCTCTCCTTATCGTTAAATAATTTGTTATCTCCTCTAGGTTCACTATATCTTAGATCCATCAGAGTTTTAGTTTGTGAATTTGCTTTTAATTGTACAAAATTATTCATCTCATCTATGTTTTTTTTCATTTTTTTTTTGGAGGTGATGACTCGCTCGTTTGTCTCTAAAAAAAATAATTTTTCCATTAATGAATATTATCCCATTTCAATGCAAATTATTTAAATACCTATAAAAAAATATTTTACGAAAGAATTTATTTTACCTCTTATATCGGCATTTGATTCTTGCTCATCATCGTCATCACCACTGGATTCGAGAAAGTGCACATGTGGATAATAAAACGGCATGCTGCTTGCAGAAAACGTTTGTGGCTGTGGGGTAGAGGTAGAAGGCTGTTGTGACATTTCTATTGACAGCGAATCGTCCTTCTCTGTCATATCTGGCAGAGAAAATATATATATATATATATATATATATATATATATATATTATATATATATATATATATATAATATATATATATATATATATAATATATATATATATATATAATATATATACTAATATATTATATAGATATATATATATATATATATAATATATATATATATAATTATATATATATATATATATATATACTAATATATATATATAATATATATATATATATATATATATATATATGCTTATGGCAGACAAAATTAAGTCAATGAAAATAAGTCTTTACCTTTCCCCGATATTTATGCATCGCTATATAAGAGAAGGAGGGGTGACAGGAAATCGATTCTATCGATTGGTCGGGAGTTTTTTGGAGCTGATGATCCCGCCGCTCTTCATTTTTAGAGTCCCCGCTTTGCTTTCGTTTTCGTTGTCGTTCATTTTCGATCTTTTCCTTATCAGGCTTTCTTTTTTTTTCGATTGATGTTCGACCTTCTTGCTGCATTTCTTTAGCGTGTTGAA
This sequence comes from Trachelipus rathkii, assembly GCA_015478945.1. Classification (NCBI taxonomy): domain Eukaryota; kingdom Metazoa; phylum Arthropoda; class Malacostraca; order Isopoda; family Trachelipodidae; genus Trachelipus; species Trachelipus rathkii. The sequence continues at coordinate 34,155 of JABUQX010088846.1, forward strand.
TTTTCAATCGCTTACTAGAACTTGAGGAAATATTTGGTGATGTGAAAATAACGCGTTCTTCCTCCTTCTTTTCCTCATTTTCAGCACCTTCTGCTTCGCGTTCCTCATCGATTTCGTGAACGAATGATTCCACAGGCGATCGGTCGATTTTTTCAACGGGTACTTTATCGACCATCTTCTGTTCGGATGACTCCTCTGGAACTTTATCGGCGGCTACTTCATCCTCTTCAAAGGACTCATCCGGTGACATATCTGGCATTTTATCGGGTGCGTATCCGGATGACTCATCTGGTATTTCTTCGGATGCTTTAGCGGGTGCGTCATCGTGTAGCGGCGTTTCAACTTCATCGGGTGCATCATCTGGCGACTCGTTACCCCGCGTGAAAGAATCTTCATCGCGCCCCTTCTCTTCATCCTCCCACTGTATTTTTCCTTCCGCTTTTTCGCTTTCTTCTTCACCGTCTTTTTGAAAATGATTAGAAAAATGGAAAAGCAAATGTCCTTTTTTAGTTTTCAAATAGGTTTCTGCCATGGATATCGTGCTTATAGTAGCGTTGTAGTATTTCTCCGCCGTATTCTCGTGGTGACACATTAAGCGGGCGACGTTTTTTCGAAGCTCGGGTTGGTAAACTGCCGTTTCCGTGGTCGTGCCCTTTCTGTTGGACGTGGTGGTGAATTTTTTTTGCATATCGCACGTCGAGGTTAATTTTTTCATGGCGTTGCCTAGCGCTTGAGTCGTAAAAAGCCCACCCTGAGAGCTTAAAAACAACATTTTCTGAGGTTCGAAAAAATCCGATCTTTTTGGCGTCCTCGTTGATGCTTCTAACTCGTTGTTTCCCTCTTCGAACGCTTTCCTTTTGGCCATTTCTCGCTTCGCTTCTTCCAGAAACGTAGGTCGCACGTGTTCCACGTAAGCGTCCAGCGCGATTTTACATATTTCGGTTAAGATGATTGTCGCGTCCCCGTACATACTTTGTGTTTTGTGTTTTTCGCAATTCAGTGCGTAAAGAATTTTTAATCCATCAGCATCAGCGGAGCTTGTGCCCTGGGCGCCAACGAGTTCGCTCACAGTTTGTATTTTTGTTATATTATTGTACTCTTCAATCGTCAGATTGCAAATGATACCGGACCTCCCCGAACAAGCCGTCAAAAGTAAAAAAATGATGATATTCCTTAGTATGGCTGGCGTATAGGTCTTGGAGTTAATGTTCCCGTCGATGAGGTACGTCATTCCGGATTTGAAAAAATTATGTCCCATCACTTTTTCGATATCTTCCGAAAAAATCATTTTTCCCGCGTCCTTCTTTTCTTTTCTCATCTGGAACGCCGCTTTAGATTTAGATAAATAATTTTTGAAATGAGGAATCTCTGCGACTATGAACCCCTTTAGAAATTTTTTTACCCTAGTTTGAATTCTTCCTTTTATTTTCATCATCACTTTAAGAAATTTGACAAAATCGTCGATTTTCATCGCCTTGGTGTTCGGCGAAAGCGCGCTTTCTTTCGCCCACTTGATTAGTAGTGATAAATATTTTTTGCTGTGTTCGTACGTAGTCATGCCCAACACGTGATATTGAAGTTTGGCGGCTTTTTGGGCAGAAAATGGCGTGTGTGGATTCAACCGCAGTGCGGAAAACACGTCGATTATATTTTTTTCGATGTTTTGGGAATCATCAGCAAGTTCCTTTCATAATAGAACCATGTTTGTCCTTTAGAAATGATTTTATATTGTTCTTATCAATCTTTTTCTATTTCCTTGGTAATGTTCATGCCCACGACGACGGAAATTTGTTTTCTACTTTTTTCGATTCAGAGTCATTCCCGTCCCCATCGCTATCGCCATCGCCATCGCCATCGCTATCCTTTTTACCCTTTGATTTATTTTGTCCCCCTATTACTGTAGGGCTAGCGTTCTTAAGCTCTCTTCGTTCGAAGTGATTTAAATTTTTGTGTCTACGTCTCACGTGATTGTCCATGTTGTTAAATATTTTGTTGCATATTACGCATAAAGCCCCGACAGAATTTTTATTCGATGTGTAAAAAACCACCTGACTTTCGCATTTAATTAGTAGATCCTTCGCCGTTTTGCTGATTTTTTCGTGACTTTTTGATCTCAAGTGGTCATTTAGTGACCGGTGAATGACCTATTAAAAAATAAAATAAAAACTTATTAGAAACGAGTTGGTTAGCGATATGAAACAATATAAACTAGATTGCGCTGTCTCCCTACCCACCTTAGAGCAAAAATAACATTTTATTTCCCTGTTCTTAAACGAGGCGTTTTCGCGTTGGTCGGAAAATGTTCCCCCACCCTCTTCCTCCTCCGACTGTATGTTCGTGGAGGCAGTTGTAGGTTTCTCAGTAATTCCATCGTAGATGTTAAAATAAAACTCCATCATAGATTTTTCTAAATGCGTATATTACTATATAATATATATATATATATATAAAAAAAAATTATATATATATTTTATATAAAATATATATTATATATATATATATATATATATATATATATATATATATATATATATATATATATATATATATATATATATATTATTATTATATATATTTATATATATAATATATATATTATATATATTATATAATATATATATATATATAATGATTGAATAAAAAATAATTTCATAAATATTCCAAATTTACCTAAAAAATACGAGAATATATATATTTTATAAATTAAAACTCACGCGTAGAGTCTTTATAGTAATAGTCATAACCGAGATATTTATCTTGATTTAGGTTATGTTGTCCACCAATAACAGTTGACTTATCAACGTTTTCAATCTTTTTTTTATGTTCTTTGACGAGAATGATTTCTTCCATTTTTTCAGTTGCTGACGCAGATGAGCTGGATTCTCTAGATTTTGTAGATGATTTTGAAGAAGAGGAACAAGACGATGAAGATGAAGCTGATTCATCCCTTTCATCCCCCTTATGTGATTTAATATTCCTTACTTCAACAAGCACCTTCTGCTTTTCTTTTTCGCTCATATGTTTAATGATTTTCCAAAGCTTTTTGTCTTTTTCCTTAGAACGTGAATGCGACTTCTTTTTCGTTTTCATTTGCAAAGTATATTCTGAAAATTAAGTAACGAAATAAAAAAACAATAAAGCTAATTTTAGGATATAATTTTGGTATTCCTAAAAATTCATATTAAAAATTTTTATAAAAATTTCATTTTTTAACATTACATAAAAAATGACGACTAACGTGTTTGAAATTTTTGCTAGTGCTAAATTAAAACGTACTTGGATACAATTAACCCTAACATATTGTATTTACTGTATTTTAATGCTAAATACCCTAAAAAGACTCGAT
>JABUQX010088847.1:0-7500 GCA_015478945.1 Trachelipus rathkii
GAATTCATTCCTCAGGGTCAAACTATAAATGTCACAATCTACGAGAATGGTTTCCAACGGTTGCTGCAACGCATTCGGCCTGTGCGGTCGGCGTTACACAAAACTGGTCAGTGGATGTTGCTGCATGCACGATACTGCGCCTGCCCACTGTGCGAACCATGTGCGTCGCTTCTTTGTTCAGCTCAGCGTACCTGTTCTCGATCATCCACCGGACTCCCTGATCTGGCACCTGCTGACTTCTTTCTATTCCCCAAGCTAAAGAGGGTCATGAGAGGAGCGCGTTTTGCGGACGTGACGGCCATCCAAAAACAGTGTTATCAACTGTTCTGCGGTCGATTCCTAATGAAAACCTTGTTTATAGTCTCCAGAAGCTTCATGAACTTTGCCAAAAATGTGTTTTATTTACGGAAATATACCAGTAGTTGTCTTTTTTGGAGTTCTTGCTTAGCACATCCTCAAAAAGAGTTGTCTAAAGTACTCCCATGTCTGAACCAGTTTCTTTCACCCAAAGATATTGGCTTCAACAATGTGGAAAAATTACTTTTATACTACGCCTTATGCTAATGACCTTTTGTGTAAAATTAACTATTGTAGTGTATTTATACAACCACTATTAAATTCTTTTTTGGGATATATAGTGAAATTACATTTTTTCTTGCTGTATAGTATAAGCGAGTATATATATATTCAGAATTTGCAAACCCGAGTTAAAGAGTTTTAATAATAAACTCTTATATAAAGGTTTAAAATACAGAATCAATTTGAGTTAATTTGACTCTTTCTGATTTACAGTGAAGGAGGGAAATGAAGAGAGGAGAGAGAGAGGGTATGAGAGGAGATGAAGAGAGAGAGAGAGAAGAGAGAGAGAAAGAGAGAGAGAGAGAGAGAGAGTAGGAGAGGAGAGGAGAGGAGAGGAGACGAAGCGATAGAGAGAAGTCGCAGTTTTTCGTAACTTTTAATTGTTTTAAAATATTGGGAATTTTCAAGCCGATGTGCAAATAAATACTTACAAGATTTTATTTATGAATAACCTGATATTTATATATGAGTGAATTCTTGTGAGAATTTATGTTGGCCTCCTGTGATCACATTCAAGGCGGCTTCAATGTTTCTACGAATGTCTATCTATAATTTTTTTTGGAATGACTGCCTGGAAAAAATAATGAATTACATTACCCATAAATGTAATTTGTTTATGTCAATATTCCGCCATAAATAATTTTATGACTTCACATAATTCTTATAGTTTTTATTTGTAACTAATTGTAGAGTAATATAACAGTATTTCATAGATTATTTTCCGATTTTATTGATCCTATATTAGTAAGCATATTATTGAAAAGTAATTGACTCTTAATTGGGAGTAGAATCCTTTCGTATTATATATACGCGTAATGAGCAGTTTATATTCCAGTTTCGCTAAGTCTTGCGCATAAACTTTGATTCAACACTAATATATATAATAATATATAATTATATATATAACACTCACTTAAGCATTGAGGTTTGCTTTTCAGGTAGCAAAATTTTGAATTTATATATAATTTTATTGAGTAGATTCATCTATATACTGGTGTTTTTATTTCATACAGTTTGGGATTTCAGCAATTTTTGAAATAGATAAATCTTCATGTTTGAGGATAGTAATTATATATAAAGTTCAAATATACAGGCTACAGATAAATATATAAATATTTTATCTAATATAATTACATTTATATATATTATATATCAATCAGAAAATCAATTTATATATGTACACGCGTTCAGATATAACTACAAATTATATTGACTATAAATGTAACTGGAATATAATATATACTACAATATGGTATACTATAGTAATATAGGTATATATGTACCTATACATAGAGAGATATGAGTGATAAGAGGTTGTGGAGTGTGGGTGTGGGTGTGTGTTTGTAAATTTTATGTATAAGCTATTCAATTAATTTATTTTAACACTAGTTTCGCTTATTTAAATCGATGTCAAAAATAATAATAATAATAATTAATAATAATTTACAAAAATATGTTTTATATACTGTTAATACACTAATAATAGTCGAAATATTTTATCTTAAATTATGTTTAGCAAGAAGAAGTAGGGTAAAGTGCCCCTCTAGCATCGAATGAAGGATAAAAAAAATAATGAAGAACAAAAATGACTTAGATTATTTTTTTTTCCCACCTCTCTCTCTCATCTTCAACGTCTTCTTTTCTCCCCCACAAGAAGAATCATCTCAATCAATGTCTTTGCGAAATGGGGCAGAACCTTCCCTTTAGGGACTAAATTCTCCTACAGTATATATAGCAATATTTTCTTTGTTTTTAAACTGACAATGTTTCATTAAAGTTCCGGAACTGTTCGCTACTTGAAAGAGGTGGTGCCCCGTCAAGCGCTGGTCAAACGGGGTATTCAGGCATTCAGAGATTAAAACGAGAAGAAGAGCTAGAATAGAAACAATCGCAGCAAGCCTTTTGCTACCCGAAGAAAATCTTGCACACAATATATTTCGTGTGTGATTTACAAAAGAGCATTGTGCTGTTTGGCTAAAAATTTTAAGGTGCCCTTGATTTGGTTCATCAGTGTTTGGCAGAATGTGAGTGCCAATATTTCTCTTGAGGATTCTACTTCTATGAGCTTCATTGATTGCTATTGTATTCCCCGAGTCTTTTCCGTCATGCATCTATGTATCTTAAACAGTGGATTTCTCTTCGGGAGGAGATTCTATTATTTACTCTTTAACAGTGATGCCATCTTAAAGAGTTTGACAAGGGTTCAACAGAGTTTAACTCTCAAGAAATTATATTAAACAGTAGTTTGACAGAAATATGAAATAACAATGTATAAAATTTAATATATTAATTCGAGAGCACAATCCTTCGATAGCTCGTATTTCTTGCATGTTGATTGGTTATTCTACAGGTATAAATTATTGAAAAAAAACTCAGATTTTTAATAACAGAACAATTTAAATTGTGCAGTAATTTTTGGGGAGCGTAGGGCTTTATAATGAATTTTTGTTGTTAGAGATGCGATTGACTTTAGCAATAGAACAGAAGAAGTCTTTAAAGGCCCAACCGAGTTTAAATCAAAAAATTTTAACCAGATTTGCAGTAAACTAGTGAGAGCTGAAAACACTTATAAATGAGATAAAATAAAAAAGGTTAGCTCGTTTCTTGCATATTATTGGTGCTACGTTAACTTTAAAAAAAAAATCTTTTAATATAAGAGAGTGTTAAATTTTGTCAGCACTTTTTTTTGGGCGGAGCTTTATTTGACTCCTGAAAAATACCTATATAAACGTTTGAGACACACAAGTTTAATTAAAAAAACTACAATTTGACTTATGATAATATAGGACAAAAATGAACCTAAAAATGTAACTATAGGTAAAAAAGTTGGCCTGTTTCTTGCTACAATTGTTTAATGAAATTACACGTTAAAAAAAAAAATAGGAAAAATATTTAATGCAGAGAAGTTTGAAATTGGCAATGTATTTCTCGCATATTGTGGCTTACCGCCCCTACACATAAGTGTGTATTTCACCATTTGCAATTAAAGCAGTACAAGATGCGTTACAAGATATGGTTTTCCAGTTTGTTTATAATTCAGACAAATTTTCTTCAAGCAAGTCGTCACACGAAAGATTATATTATCTTACTCCTACAGTATTTCTTTTTTAAAAATCCGAATTAACAATCTTTTCTTAAGCTTATTTTTGTGATGGATTTTATCCTTGAAAATCCTTTTAAGTTTTTAATTTTCCCTCTCCGAAATCGAGTGAACGTTTCAACGTGATAGAGTAAGAAGAGCAAAAATCGACTAAAGTTTGTTCCTAACACACTTTTTCTTTAATTTCATTACACATATTTATTTAGTCAACAGAGCATTAGTCTCATCACGTGTTTTTTTAATATTGAAGTTCCATCTTTCTCTTAATTCCTAATAAAATCTTAATAAAGTTCATATTAAATATATTAATCATAGCTTACACAACCTTCAGCGAACACACACAAACTACGACAAGCTAACCTACACACATGCACACACATGCTCATCGCAATATAAGTTGATTATTATGTTACTATACGAGTACCTACATATTAGGTAGCCTACATTCAGTTACCCTTATATATATATATATATTATTAGACTAATATAATATATAACTAAGAAGATAAATAAGTCACTATGATTTTCACTAGCACCATAATATATTGGTTTATATAATAATAATACTGTGAGCAATGTATTTGGTATTAAGTAATTTATATATATAGAACTTAAGGTAGTTTTAATTTATATCAAACCAAATACTATTTTATATATTTTTTATTTTCACGTGTTATGTTACAATTCCAAGGCAGTACCTCACTCACTAGAAACTAGTAAGATATATATTATATATAAATATATATATATATATATATATATATATATATAAATTATATAATATATATATAGAAAATAATACATAAAGTTTTTTATAAACATATATATTACAAAAGAATCACTTTGTCTTATATATCTTTTTATATATATAGTATATATATATATATAGTATTATATATATATTATAGTATAAAATAATATATAACATATATTATATACATTATTATATATACATGTCAAATTAATGATTCATTACAGGCTGCACTATCATTTAAATATAAACCTACATTATATACTACATTATATATTTATATATATTAATATATATATATAGTATACTATATATAAATATATATATTATATAATAATATTATATATATATATATATATATATTAATATATATATACTATATATATATATATATATGATAATTTTGATTTATCTCTATATATACATTAGTATATTGGATTATTGTAATAAATATCATTCACTATATATATATTTTATATGACACAATTTCCTCATATATTAAATAATATCTATTCATGTTGGCAATTTGTAGCTGCTAGAGCCTGTACCGTGAGTTGCTTTAGAAGATTCTTGTAAGTTTGACGAGTTGTATTAAAGTGTTTGTGTCGAAGTTCCCTTCCGTGAAATCCGCTACGCAAATAATTTGCATATATTATCTTTGGAGTTAGATATTATTTTTTGGAAAAAAAGGCATTTGTATTAGGCATTATTTTGCCTTACTATTTTAAATATTTTAGTAGTAGTACTAGTGAGATAATCTAGTAAAAGTAATAATAATAGATTGGGATAATAATATATATATAATTTTATTATAATATTTATTAATACCACCTTATTCTTCATCAATAATTTTCTAATTTAATAATGAATGAATATGACATACTAACTATAATAGATTAATCAATATATGGGAAACTCCCTTAGATGACGCAGATATAATATTTTCCGTTTAATTTTTTATAACTTCTTGTACCACCTAATTTTAACTTAAGCATAGGCTACTGAATAGCGTGAGGCTTTTTGTTTTAATTTAGGTTTCTTCTTTAAACTTTTATTTTCAGTTATTCAAAAAATGTCTTTGCAAATGTGTGATGTATAGAGGCACTCGGTAGTTTTTTTAATGTGCTACACAGTATGTAGGCTAGAGACGGCAAAGATCCTACAAGTAATTTAAACAAATTATAATATTTGGTTGTTTGCGCCACATCTTCATAACTTTTTTTCTAGAAAGGATGGGAATTTAATTTTTTTTTTTTTTTTTTTTTTGAGTGAACTAAATTTCTCATTACACATAAGGAATACCTAGGTAAACCGACAAAGTATTTGGCAGGACGTCGGGAGTCCTCTCGCCTCCCGGTGGACGACGGGGGGACTATTCCCCCCCCCCTCAGGGGATGGTCTCCGGAACCACCCGCTCTTTGGTCTTTGGGTGTACACTGTGCGCTTCGGGGTTCACCACGAGCAATTCGTCACTGCCGGGGTACCTGGCAACGGTCCCCTCCCTCTTGTCCACACCGTCAGAGTTTTCGCTGAGCCCCCATTTAGAAAAATACTTTAACATATATTTTTCACAACACAACTCAATTAGAATTTCACCAAATCTTCTTTATTGGGTGTGAGGCATTTCGAGGCCGACATGTTGGGCGAGGGGTCGGAGGACATTTCGTACATTGCTTTCGGAGGGGATGGTCGGACGAAGCACGATGCGAGAGTTCCTTGGGATTCAAGATTCACCAAATTGACGACACCGCGGTGCGTTCCAGGAGACATCACACCCAGGAAGGGGGGGAATTACGTTTCCCGGGCAGCCGCACGCTCACCGCTCTCTTTACGCTTGATGGGGGCCGAGAGACCCGACTCCTGCCATCTTGCGGTTTACCCTAGGGTATTCTCTTAGTTAAAAAAAAAATTGTTACTTCCAAAAAAAAAAAAAAAAAAAAAAAAGTTAAATCCATCCTTAGATTTTCGGTTGATTCCAACATATATAGCCGATTGGGTTGGGTACTTAATATTACTGCTTATAGAGCGTGAATCTGTTGCACGAGTCTCTTAAGTAGCTACATAGCTCTGAAGCGCATTCTTTAAGAACAAATACACTGGACCCACTTATGTATTCGGGTATATAATATATATTATATAGATATTTCATTTAGTTGCTTATCAGTATTTGATTGATATGCTTATAATATAGTCTGCTAATATATAATATATATTCCTCATTTTATCATTTTTTCACCTAATAAGGGTAACTTGTCTTTATATTTGTGATACTTGTATATTGTTCGAAGATTGAGTTCTCAGTTGACTTAATACTTATTTCATTATAACATTTCAGTGTGATACGCATGATAGTTGGTAATTAATTTAATTAGTATGTGAAGTGCATAATTAATAATATATAATTATATATATATATAATATATAACATAGTATCCCGCTTATTTACATGGCCTTTCCTATTAATCGCTCAATTGAGATTGGCGTTGAGATTGGTCTTTTTGGCATATTTATAATGACTATATGAGTTTTTGCTCATCCTTAATGTAAGTAATTATATATAAACCAATATCACTATAACTTATCAGATACTTATATATTTGTCTTTTACTTCTCACCTAAATTTTCAATTTTGCTAGAGGTTTCATTCATATAATTAGAAGAGTTTAGATAATTCTAGATAAATAAAAGAGATCAATATAGAGTTTATCAAGAAATGTAGTGAAGATGAAAATAAATTAAAGAAAAGTAATCTGAAAGGGTTAGTCAATTCAATGACTAGATAGAAGGTGTCAAGTTAAGGATACTTTAAAGAGATGGAGCATAAGTAAGAATAAGTTAGTGATCAGTAGGAAATTTTTACACAAAGCTAATTTAACTAGTTAGGTTAAGGGTAGTTTTTTAAAGGAGAGCTGTGTGAACATAACCACCTCAGATATGTGAGGACATAAAGCCTTTCGTAACAAGGGGCGAACGACCCCTCATATAAAAAGGAAGCACACTAGGGTGGGAGTGAAAGAAATTCATGCAAGGGACGTCTCAAGAACACCTCAATTCTCACAGAAAACTAGTT
>JABUQX010088847.1:12500-13932 GCA_015478945.1 Trachelipus rathkii
GGATGAGGAAATTAGTATGAGAGAGTGTAAGTATCCAATTCTTCGTTGCTGGGCATGGTAATAAGTAGTTACTGGTGAAATGCTGATGGGTTATCAGAAGGTGATGTGTGTTTTATTTCCGAGATCACCAATATATAGGGGTCCTTAAAATAAGTTCTTTGATGTAGAGTTTTTGTTCTTCTTTTGGTATAGGCCTCTATATGTGTTGAATAATGATTTAAAAATCATAAAACAAATGATGATTTATTCAATAAAATATAAATAACAACAGTTTCCCCTTTATTGAGATTCTTCCTTTTTTCTTCGTAAGTACAATGAACAGTCACGGCCTTTTCTTGTGCTAACAACCTTGTCAACTTATTCTTTTGAAAATCATTGTAAATTGAGGAGAGTCGATTCTGCTTGTTGCGGACTTATCCTGAAATTTTACCTCACTTGCCTGAAAGTTTGATTTTCTTGAAATTCGGATTTCTGTCTTCTTGGGAGCAAGCAAGTGAGTAGTGAGTCCGAGTTATAGTAGGAAGAGAGCAAGAGAGAATATGGGAGAGAAGTGCTCAACAAGACAGGGAAAAAATCTTTTATACAATTTTGCTCGTACTTATGTCAAAATTTTGCTTACGCAAATCTTGGCATAAGTATGAACATAAATTTTAATTTTTACGAAAAATTATGCTTTGGAATTATATATATATATATATATATATATATATATAATATATATATATATATATAATATAATTCACTGGTTAAAATAGTTTATTATATTTGTTTTCTCGTTCCTTTGTATAAAACATGAAATTTAAGAAAAGAAAAATAAAAGTAAAATTTACTTAAAAAAAAGAAATAAGTAAAAAGTATCTTCAAAAATACTAAATAAAGCTATAACCAAATATATAGATATAAAATATTTGTGAAGACTTAGGTAAATATTTAAAACGAGAAAATAAAAGAAAAGAAAATGAAATAAACAAAAAATAAAATAAAATGAAATATGTTAGAATATTGAAGCATCAGAATAAAACCCAATAAAACTTTATAAATAATACAGATGTAAACTGGCTATATGTGACTAGGAGTGTTCATTTAATATATCTATTTTAAACTGTCAAAATATATTTCTCTAAAATTTCTATTAAATTATATAAAGATTATACAAACTTACAATTAATGAGATTAAAAGGATTACATGCACTTTCCTAAGATTCCTGTATCTATAAAAAATTATAAAAATTATAAAAATAATGAATAAATGGTTATTCTAATTCACAGTCATATCATTTATTTGAGTTATCAAAAAATTTAAATATAAAGCATAATATTGAAAAACAAAATATATGTATCCATTAATACAATTGTTAGATATCAAAATAGCCAGACCTATATTTCATTATGATAATTTCACTGCACTGCACTTTTGCACTTAATATTTATT
>JABUQX010088848.1:0-30000 GCA_015478945.1 Trachelipus rathkii
TATTAGATATATATAATAATATATAACATATATAAAAAATTTCCCCCCATCAAAATTATACCATATCAAATTTTTTGTTTAGAGTTTTTTCATCTCCACACTTTTTCTTAGTATTTGGGTGAAAATAGCAAATTTCATTTTTATTCCTTTTCAGCAAAGTGGCGAAAGTTCAAAAACACTGGCAGGTTTTCATTTGAGGGTAAAGATATGGTAACACACGGAAGTACAAATTATTCTTTTGTGGGAAATCCAGGTAAAAATAGGATTATCAGAGAATCAAACATTTTAAATAGGAAAAATGGAGACAGTTCTTCAAGACTTAAAAGATGCATGATGGATATAAGTACCAATAATATAGCACTAAAGAGGAAAACCTGTAAACAAAATGTTATTGCAGATGAGACAAAAGTTTACTTTAAAATACGCGAACTAAATAATCCTGGTATTTGTACTTCCATTAAAGGAACGAATATTGCAGTTAATAATCCTCTAAAGCCAGAAACATGTATACATAAAGCTAATACCAGTAATACAGTGTTGCAAATTAAAGCCAATGTGCTAGACATTGCTACTGTAAAGGATGAAGGAACAGAAGCAATCTCTAATACTTGTAATCTTAACGAAAGTTCTATAATCGATCCTTTAAGTTACTACAAATTGAGTATTTTAAAGGACGAAAGATCGGATGGCAATCTATCAGATATTGACAATTCCTCGTCATCAGTTAAAGGACATATAGATATACTATCGTATTACAAACTAGAAATTAAAATATAATTTGGGCCCAACATTAAATCAAAATATTGATTTTTATAAATACATGCTAATACTCATTGTAACATTAATATTAAGTATTTTTTTATATTTAATTGTAGTGTTATAATTACATATAATTTTAATAATTGGCCAGTCAATCTTTTCAGTTACAATTCAAGTAGTTTATTTCCTAAATTCTTTATTTGATTCAAGTTGTTTTTATTTTTTGGCAAATTTTGAGAAGAAAATTTTTTTTAGTATTAATTTTGCTATAAAATTAAACTATTTTATTTTGCAACAAAAATAGTATTATTAACATCTTTGAAAGTTCAAGAAAATGCAATAAGGCATCTTTTATTTTTTAATTGTGGAAACGAACCAAATACTCACTTGAACATTATACCAACGATAACAGCTGTGGCTTAGGTGAAACGGGGGGAAGCTTTACAAAGTTATTCAATGAGATTACAATAAATTATGTACAATAAAAACAAAAACAATATATATTATATATTATAAATATTATATATTATTATATATATATATAATTTAATTATATATGGATGATAATATAATATATTATATTTATAATATTATATTTTAATATACCTCACTAATATATTTCTTTTTGTTTTCAGCTGGAAGGGGGAACTCGGGACCACAACCAAAAGGAATTAAAGCAGCCCCCTGGGAACGAAAACGCCAATTCAGGCGCGACATGACTTCACTCTCCTTCAACATCATCTAGTCTTCTGCTAATGAAGGTGGTTCTTCAACAGCCGACCGATACCCTTCATAATTAATATATAAGTATATATAATAATTAATATATATAATATATATATATATAATAATATAATATATACTTATATATATATATATTATATATAATATATAATATATATATATATAATATAATATATATAGTATATATTATAAAATATATATATATATATATATATATATTCTTTCATCTCCTTTTTATTTCCCAAGATTGGAGTAGGTGCGCGTTAACAAAGAAAAATAAAGAGTAGAAGAATATGACAAAGTCAAAAAGAAAGCCAGCCTTACCCCCCCTCTGTACCAAATAGTTGAAAACTCTCGCGGTCAAAAAATCAAAAAAAAACCTACACCTAAGCTTCATGGGACCCCATGGACCCTCGCTTATGGTAATCGTTCAAATGTTCCAGGGGTTCATCCCCTATGGGGCCCCCGAGAGGCCAAAAACAAACCATACCCCCCTCACCCAAACCCCGCACATTCATTCACTCCTAGACATACAACCTTTCTTCTTCACCTGCTACCAAACTCACATTCCTCCCCTTCAAGCATTCCTTTACCGACTCAACCACTTTTCTCTTCGGTCTCCCACCGGTTCTTCCAACACTCGCCACATTCATCTCCGTTAACCAAAACCCCCGACTTTACCGATTCATCCTGTCCCAGGACCAAACCAGATTCATCAGTCACTTTCATTTATTCTCTTTTTCATTTACCTTTCTCACACCACACAACTCTCTTAATTACCGTTCATTCTCATTTATCATTTTTCTCCACTAGCACCACCCGAACCTAAAAAGATTGATCTATGTGAAAACATTGAACTTTTAGATCTATTACTTCTTTATTTCCAAGACCAATAGGTCCACGACATACTACCAACAGTAACACAATAACGACATACCCTCATGTAAGACCTAAGCACACTCAAAGACTTAGTCCCCTATACATTTCGACCAACAGTTGTAGGCACCAGCACCTCCTGCATTACACAACTTTCCTTTCGCCTACTACCCACTCTGCATCACTTCCGTTTCCTCTCATAACATATCCTAAATATTAAACTCACGAGTACTGTCCAGCTGCTCACCAACTAACATAATTTCACACTGAGGACTGTCCATCCTCACAACCATAACCATCCTCTTATTCCACGTTTACTCTTCAAGCCTCTCCTTTTAACACACTCTGCCATCTCATTCTACCAATCTTCTTCAGAACTCTCTTCAGATTCCCACACCAAAATCCAAATCATCCGCATATTAGGTAGGCATAATCGGTTTCAATCAGTCTCAGCTCCATCATTTTCTTAAACTCTTTTTTTACATCGGCACTCGACTAAATAGTTTCATAACGCCAGTCCATATACAAATTTAATAACCAAGGGGGCAAAAAGGAAACAGCTGGGTCTAACTAGCAATATTCCTTGTTAGCAATCACATATTCACAATCATTTTATCTCTCTCTTTCCTCCTCGCATTATATCACTGTCTCTGAAAAAACTTTCTCTCAGAGCTCATCTCTCTCTCTCTCTCTCTCTCTCTCTCTCTCCTCTTCTCTCTCTCTCTCTCCCGTTCTGCTCTTCTCTCTCTCTCCTCCTTCTCCTTCTCTTCCTCTCTCCTCTCATTCCTCTCTCTCTCTCTCGCTTCTCTCTCTCCTCTCTCCCCTCTCTCTCATTCCTCTCTCTTTTCTCTCTCTCTCCTCCTCTCTCTCCTCTCCTCTTTCTCTCGTCTCTCTCTCTCCTCTCTCTCATCTCCTCTCTCTCATACTCTCTCTCTCTCTCTTTCTCTCTCTCTCTCGTCTCCTCTCTTCTTTCTCTCTCCTCTCGTCTCCTATTACTCCACTCATCTCTCTCTCTCTCTCTCTCTCTCTCTCTCTCTCCCTCTCCTCTCTCTCTTTCCCCCCTCCCTCTCTCTCTTTCTAATATATATATAATTATATATATAAATAATAATATATATATATATAATTATTATATATATATATATATAATACACAACAGTAGCACCTCGTTATAACGGCGTAATTGGGACCGGACCCTCGCCGTTAAGTGAAGTAAAGCATTTTTTTAGCTTCCGAGTGCTGCAAGCAAAACTACTACTACGTAATAATATATTAACGTGTGCATAGACAATAACTATTAAAACACATGATTAGAAAGGAAATTCTTAAATGTTTACGATTAAATACCATAGTTAAAGTTATCATACGAATACATGAGTTTAACAATATTTGATAAGAAACAGAATTACAATATATTAAAAATAATATTTTATTTCTTTTTGAGGATTTGCCGGATCTTTCGTCCGCCGAACAAAGATGTTGGCGAATTCTTCATTGTCTGAATCACCAAACAAATCCCTTCGCTCGCAGACGGTGAAAAGTGACATGTAGTTGGTGTTGAAAATACTGAAAGTTGAGACGACAGGAAGGTCGCCAAGTGTGTCTCTATTGAAGAATAAAACAAAAAGCCTGTCTTTATAGAGTGCCTCTTCTTCCGAGAGACTTGCTTCCATAACATGGAAATGCCTGTTGTTATTTAAGAGCTGTTTTGACTTTTGAAGACCTTTCAAAGTTTTTTTTATTCAAAATATTTATGTATACGAGTATAAAGTTTGGAAAATTGCGATAGTTGCAGAACGTACTAAGACTGTAAACAGACTGACCGCATGCATCGTTATACGCTGCAAAGCAGTTTGGCGATAGTGACTGTTCGTTTCGGGCGTGTTTCCTTCCGCACAACACCGAGTAGTTGAAAGCGCCTTTATTGCGAAACGCCGTTAAGCGAGTAGCCGTTATTGCGAGGTGCTACTGTGTGTATATATATATATATATATATATATATATCTGGAGTGAGTAACAAGCATGGCGTCGACAGTACAAATGACTGTGCGACATTCCTTTGGAAGAGATACGAGAAGTTTCCATATATATTTAAGAGAAGAATTGGAAAATGATGAATCGAACACTCGCTCTGAGGAAACTCTCACTTGAAGTTCTTATCAGCAGCTCCCTTGATAATATACCCATCTTAGCGTAATGGTGGGGGTTCACCCAGTTCGGTTACTCTTGTGGAGAAATCTATGAAAATTTTGTCTAATTTATGCTCATTTTGTTTAGCTTTCCTATATTTATTACTATCTGTCTGTTTCGGGATCCAGTCCTTCACCAAGGAGACATCCGTCGACGTTGAAGGGTTCCTTTATGTCCCATAAATAGATCCACAATGACTAAATACCTGTCTACACTGTTGGCTCCAAAACGGAAGGCGGAGTGGGAGCTGTCGACTCTCTTCCGAGATCTCGCCATTTCCCACCACCCTGACCTCCATAACGTCCATACATTCTCAGCATGAGGCTGTATAGCGTCCATATTCTCAGCTGAGCTTATAGCTCTAGTTTTGGCTGTGAGCAGAATTGGCAACCTACCTCCCGGACGTAGTTATACAATCTTCTCAGACTCTAGAGGTGCTCTCTTAGCTCTGCTCGACCGGTCAGCAAGAAATCCTTTGGTTTCTTCTGTCCGGAAGTTTATCGGGTCTGTTCAATTGAATGAAAGGGGCATTGAGTTTTGTTGGGTCCCCTCTCATGTGAATGTTCCGGGGAACGAGAGGGCTGATACAGAATCCAACCGTGCTGCCACTGATTCCCCCAATTTTCGAAGTAACAACGTTTTTGTGTTCCTCCATGAGCTGAACATCTTATATCGAATATAAACCTCTTGATACCGTTACTTTTTATTTTCCTCGTTCTGTGTAGGGACTACCCCTGTTGTTAGTTTTCCTGACACGGTATAGCCACTCTTTTTGCGTGAAGTGATTTTCCATGCCATGGGGGCGTACATTCCCTATACTTTTCCTTCAACTAAAGCATAAACCTTGGTTTAACTCTTCTTGCTCAACGTGCTGCTTGCCACTGGAACGCTGCTTTCAGAAATTACCGTAGTCTTAAAATTATAGTTTGCAACTTCTCTTTTATCCGTGACACTAAAACCTTTATTTTATTTCTTCCTCTTTCCCTCTAATTTCTTCGGATGACACAACTGCTGTTTTACCTTCTGCTAAAGCTAAATTCCTCGCTCAAGCCTTCGCCTATAATTTCACCCTGAACTGCATCGGAGTTGTTCCTCTTCCTCCTCCCAACTCATTTATGCCTAACATTGTATTTTTTTTTCTAAATATTTTATTTTCTCCCATCTCTCTTATCTTAATACTAAGAAGTTATGATAGCACCCCTCTTCTGTTTCACAAAACTTGTGCTTCTAGGCTTGAACTCCAGCCATGGCAAACTATTTCGTCTCTTCCATTCCAATTGGACCTTTCCTTTCTGCTGAAAGCGTATTCTTATTCAACCTTTGACTATCCTCCTGTTGCTTTAACTATGTTCTTTCCAAGTTTTCTAATGTATCCTAAATTAACAGGAAGCTTTGGAAACTTGTCGATTTTTCTAATATCTCCGACAGCCAGTATGACTTTCACAAGTCCCCTTCTCTGATTCTTTCTTCCCTGCTCTGCGTTTTGCGTTTTGGTGGAACTTTGGCTGTGGCGCTATACATATGAAAGACTACGACAGAGTCTGGCATAAAGATTTTTTCTTATTTCCTTCCTGACTTTTATAGCATCATTAGTAGTCGGCCACCGTTCATCCTTCAAATCTATAAATAGCGGTGTTCCTAAAGGTTCTGTCCTATTTCAAGTTTATTCCAACTTTTCAACAGTGACATCTCAGTTACTTCATCACCTATATCCACCCTTACGCTGACGATTCTACTCTTATTACTCCTTTCATTTAAAAGGCAACCCAAGCAACTTCAAATGACCGGTGCTAGGCTGACGCCCATGAAGCAACTCGCCTCTGATCTTTCTTGCATTTCTAATTTTGTCAGAGAAAATATGGTTGTTTGCAATGCTCAAAAAAATTCCATTCTTTCATCTGTCTACTTGAGAGTCTTCCACACAACTATAACATCTTTAATGTTCTTGGTATTACCTTTTCTATTTATCTTAGAGCATTGTTTCTTACTAAACGTGCTTCTAGGCTATAGATGTTCTGAGGCGTCTTCAGGATTATTACCCTACCATTTATTTGCACCTTAGAAATCTTAGAAATACTCATGCATGCCTCAGATTTTCCGTGCATGTTTGAGCACCTACCCCCAGTTATGGGGAAGCAAGGTATAGATTATGATGATAATGATATTTTACCATATCTTTCTCTACCCACTGCATCATCAAACATGGCATATACCAAAGGTGGCCAACTTGTTTGCTGTTGAGACCGACTTTTGCATAAAATAATAAAATTATCGTAGCTGCCAATCAAATTCTTAGCATTTAACATTCTAGTCTCAAGAACTAAGTAATCAATGAAGGAGGGAAGGTAGAGATGAAATATAAAACTACAATAAATATTATTAATAAAAATTTATTAAACTTAGAGAAAAATTTTAGACCTATATTAAAAAAGGCGTACGTACGTACATTTGGAGTAGATATATTTACCGTACATATTAAAAAAAACTAATAATTAAAGTTGTTTTTAACTAAGTATGTGCCTTCATATCTGCTACCAAGCGTTCATAATAGAGTATGCATGTCGATATGGATAATCTTGGTGAATCTTCCGTATGAGAATCAGTAGACAAGGAACGATGATTTTTGTCTTCGTTAATTTTAAATACAAAAAAAAACTAATACACATAAGTATGTGTATCCAACAGAGGTGGGCACCCTCAATTTTTTGTTAGTCCGCTAACTTTATTGGACATTCCGCACTTCGCAATTCCACAACTTTTTTCTGCTTCGCCAGTCCGCTATTGCAACTTCGCAACTTTTTCTGCTTCGCCAGTCCGCTATCGCAATCTCGCTACTTCTGCTTCGCCATTCCGCTATCGCAAATCAGCTAATTCTATCGCTAATAATTTTTTTTCCACTATTGAAGTCTGCAACAGTGCGCTAACCCTTAATTGGTAGTTAAAAACAATTTCCAATAAAATTACCTTACACTTTATTTGTTCTTTCTTTCTTCTCTCTCTGGCACAGCTACTTCAAATTCAAGAGGTGCATATTTACCTTCACAAACACCAGCTTTTCAAAGTTCTAATCAGTCAGGAATGATATATAATATTATAATAAATATATAGTATAAAAATGAAATATATACTATATATATATATTAATATTATATTAATCATCAATCATATATACTATATTATCATATACTAAAACAATAAATACGTTCATCGATTTTTGTAGGGAATTCAAATCAAAAAATACATACATATGTTCATATATATATATATATACTATATATATATATATATATATAAAAAATATAAATATAAAAAATAAGGAAGTAATATATATATATATATATATATATATATATATATATATATATATTTACTTTATATATATTCAAGTAATATAGTAATAATATATATATATACTATATATATAATATATAATACTCATATTTTAGTATCTTAAATCTATATATATTACTAATATAAATAACTATGTTCATTTAATATATACTACTATATTCTTAATGTCTTAAAGTCGGAAGAGACGGACCAAACTCCAGGAGTGGATTCGTACACAGGATACACAGCGATAATAATCAAAAAATTCATATGAGTTCTTATATCCGATTGTACTTGTTATTCATTTTAAACAGAGTAATGACAATTAAACAAAATTCCACTTACTATTAAACACGTTTTATAAATGTCATGTGACTATATTATTTTTTTTCTCTACTTTTCTTTTAGTATAAGCAAAAATATTAGTTCTTGTGATAGTCGGCAAGTTTGATAATACCTTCTTCCTCTCTTTTAATTAGAAACTTTTATTTAAATTCAAAGAATAATTTTGAAAAATTCCAATACACAACATTCTAATATTTAATAATAGTAAATCAAACAACTATCTGCATATGCAAAGAAGTTATTCATAAATTACAAAAATGTGATCTCTCACTACATACAAATTGTCCGAAAATTCAGCAATTGGATAAACAAAAACAATAATTCTCCAAATCTTTTTCAATTTAGAACAATTCAAAATTATTAGAGATTCGAAAATCGACGATATGGCAGCGTCAGATATCCAAATATTCATTTCGATTATTGCTGGTATGAGGAAAGTTCGAACTTGATCAAAAGGAATGTAACCACGGCAAGTCTCGAAAGTACTTTTAACTAGGCAACCTATAACACAAAAATGCTCAAACAAGTTCACAGATATACACTAATAGACCATGCTTAATTCAATACTACATGATCACAGAAATAACCACTCGAACGACGTCGTTTAGGATGAAAAATAAAACCACAGTTGGGTTTAATTTTAGAGTCAAAAATCGGCTCGAAAGTTTCGACTTTTATGATCCATATTTTAAGGGGGTTGAAAATTGGGCTCAGCCAGAATAATTGGAGCATGCCCTTAAGGACATATAATAATATTAATATTGATAACTTAAGCCGGCTCCACACATGCGGAGTTTGTCGAACCCTTATGCCAAACAACCCCAATGTGTGTATGGTCATTTGTGACAAAGCTTTGCTCATTTGCTTGATTTGCAAAATGCAGCAACATCTTTTCCACCAACGATGAGAACAAGAATTTGTGAACTATTGGCAAAAACGCTCAAATTCCAGTTACACACGCATTTGTGACATTTGTCAATACTTTGGCAGTGCAATTCAAGTATATTTGTTCATATGCGGACCTAACTTATTATAAACGGTTATAAAAATTTTATAAAAAAAAATGTTTAAGTAGTGCGTATATCAATATTAACAATTTTTTTTTTTTTTTTATTTTTATATGTAACTAACATTATGGAAAGAGGATTTCAATTCTTCAATTATGCAAATAGGCATTATACATATACAAGCCTTTGAGTTATTGTATACGAAGCCTTTGAGTTAAACTTATTTTTTTTTTTTTTTTTTTTTTGTTTTTTTTTTTTTTTTTTTTTTTTTTTTTTTGTACTTTTATTGGTATGTAAATTTTGGGCTGCAATTGCTGACAAAATGTTTTACAGCTATGACTAATTAAAACTTACTCGTGCTCGTCCATATTTGATCACAAATTGTCATTCCACACCACCAATTAGATTCGTGTTCCCACTCCACAACTTTGGCGATAAACGAATTTAGTCAAAATATACGAATAGTGTGTAAACTACATTGCCTTAAAAAAAAACAAAACAAATGCAAAACGAAAAGATTCAAGGGTTTGAAAAACCCGCATGTGGTGGAGCCGCCTTTTACACTTCGGACCACAGGTCTGGACTAGAGACGTCACCAACGGTGGTTCGGCCCATAGTCTACAAAATAAATCAACAAAAAATATTTTTAAAAAAAATATAGAACGAATGAATTAAGAACATTTAAGAATTAACATATAAATACTAAATTTAAAATTCTACATTTTAGGAAATGTAAACCACACTAAACCCATATGCTGGCAAATCTTCTTCAAAAAATTTCCGATGAACAACATCAAAGTGATCCGTTATAAACAATTTTATCTAACTATCATAAGGTATTGATTATATTATAGATATAATTATGGTATTGTGAATTAAATGTGGCATATTAATCCGAACATCATGTTTATTTTTCATTTTTTTATAAAAACGAGTGTTTTACTTAGATTTCTAGAAGAAAATCAATTATTAAAAAAATTAATTTCACGAATATGTATAATGTATACTGTCTTAAAACTTTCTCGTTTTGTTCGGAGAAGCACGAGCAGCACCTTTTATAATAATGATTGAAAAAATAGCAGAATAATGAATGGCGAGAATTCTTACACTTTTTGTTTAAATTTTGAATAATCTTTTATATATATTATGTAAAATATTATTTTATATGACTAATTTCTCAAAAAAACAAGAAAAAAAAAAAATAAGCTATACGAGTCTGCCTCATGTATAATATATACTATATATATATATATATATATATTATAATACATTTCTCATATCAATGAAATTGCTTCTATAATATATATATATATATATAATATATATATATATATATATAATATATATATTATATATCATATTTATATATATATTACTAATGCGTGAAATTTATTTGTCTTTGTACAAAGGCATGCTATCTGGGTGTTGTACTTCTATTTCATTTCTCACTAAGAGTGAGCGGATGGTAGATTTTTACTATCTGCAGATAGTTAAAAATCAACTATCCCTGCATCCTGTTAGGAGTTATTAGCCAAAGGTACTTCATATATATATACAACTATATATATTATATATATATATAATATATAGATATATATAATATAGCTACTTATTATATATATATATATATATATATATATATATAGTATCAGTATACTATATATATATATATTATATATATATTATATTATATATATATAAGATATATATAACATAATATATAATACCCGTGTTACCAAGAGTGCAGGACGCTCGGAAAGTCCAACTCTTTTGCACGCCGACTAAACCTCTTTTCCCAGCCTCCATCCATTTTGAAACCTGGAGTATATACCATAATATATAATATATACATTATATATATAATACTTTACTTATTATATATATATATATATATATATAATATATATATATATATATATTATATACCTATATTATATATATATATATACTAATAATATAAATATATTTATATATATATATATATATATATAATATATATATATATCATATATAATACTATAAAATATATATATATTATACTATATATAATATATATAGTATAGTATCATATATAATATATACTAATAAAATAATAGTATATTATATATTAATGCTGAAATCAATAATTCTTTAAATATCATGCTTCAAAAAAAAGTTCTGAACCCTGTTTCAAGGAAGAAGTTCCTGCTTCTCTTTTCGTCTCAAATGAGATCTGCACCACTGAAAGACTCATCACTACGCACTACACTTGTTTGAAGGGCACGCCGACGAATTGTCCTGGCATTTCTTTTGCCACAAGATGTGGAAAACTTTATTCCATAAGCACGGCCCAACCAGAACCAGTAGGATCCCTTATCTGATTCACAAGCGTATTTCCTTCCATTCTTCGATTCAATGACTAGAGGTGTCCCTTTTAGACACATCTGAACAAGATTTATCATCGCCGCTAGAAGCCCATAAGATCGCTTCACTTGATCAGCACAATACACTACACAGATATGGTAATTGGTGTCTGTTTCCTGTGGATCTTTTTGCTTTGATTATTGGCTTGGGATATTTTCTGCCTTTACGCAGCAATTTCATCACAATGAGAGCATCTTTAAACTGAATTTTGAACCCTTCTGTGAAACACCGTAGGTTTACAAGAAATTTATTTTAAATCCTAGGATTTAGAAAAATTGCTATTGCAAATGCTTCATCGTTTTGCAGTTTTAAATCTATATTCTATCTCCAGACATAGATTGTTATCTATTCATTTTGAAAGTCCGCTTACTTTAAGGTATATATAAATATTATATATTATATATATATATAGATATATATATATATATATATATATATAATGTATATGATATATATATTATATAGATATTATATAATACTACTATTATATAATATATATATTATATATATGATTATATAATTATACTATATATATAAAAGTATGACACACAGTTTTCCATAATTCATAGATAAATACTATCCTCTGTCAGCAAAAAATTAATGCGGATGGAGAAAAGTGATGCGGATATCCGCTACACCTCTACTCTCTGCCAATAGCTTTGACAGGAGCAGACTCAAAATTATGTGCCCATGTGTGCGATTGCAGGAAAATCAAAAGTATCCGTATTATATCGGAAAAACTATTAAAATATTTTCAAAACTAAGGTGGGTACAAGAAAACTAATAACAACTTGACCTATAAAAGTGCTTAAAATTTCACTTTTGTAATTTCTAAATCATAACAATGGAGAAATTGACAGTAAAATAAATTAATGAAAATAATAATAGTAATAAAATAAGAAGTGGATATTTTTCAAGCAATGTTGCTGTCTAAGTTTATCCTAGTTAAAGTGAATATCTTATTTAAATTACAGGGTAGCCAACAGAATGCTGAATACACTGAGAATGCAACCTCATCAATGAATGCCAAAAACAAATATTCAAATAAATATATGACGGGTTTGTTTTTAATGCCTCGAAAACTAAATTACTTCATCTTTCTACGATAAATTTTAATAATATGATCAATGTTACTTTCAATAGTCGTATTTGTGACAAAAAATGATATAAATGTCATAGTCAATAAGCCTAAAAGTAACGAGTAAACGACACAGCATTTCTTTACTTTATGTTTTCATTTCAAAGAAACGGGATACAACGAAACCACGTTACATTTTTCCAAGATACACGAGTAACGGTAACCAGAAATTACTTTTCTGAGTAATGATCCCTACTTCTCACATCTCTCTCAGTCTCCTCCTCTCCTCTATAGTATTATATATAATATATATATATAATATATATATTATATATATATAATATATATATATATAAATAATATGATATTAACTACTACTTATATATATATATATATATTAATACACTATATATTAATAATATATATATATATATAATATATATATATATATTGAGCAGTAATGTGCTCCGAGAAAACCAGCCTATTGTATCGGCATGAGGTAGAGATCGAATACTTCGATCTCCGAAGATTCGAAGTATGATATAACCCAATCGATGTGCATCGAATAAATAAAAGACGCTAACCAAGTGATGCCAATTGAGTGTCAATGCGGTATTTTCAACCAGTAAATGTCGCATCCCGTATTTAGGAAAAGTGTGCAATTTATGCAAGGCTAAAATAGTAGCAATCTATAGAAAAAGAAGAATAACCTTTAGTAATAAACATAAAATTTAAAACATTTACTGCAAATAAGGAAAATCACTGACATCGTAATGGGAAACAGAATATGCAATGTACCATGATAGGGCGAAAACAAAAAACTAACCGACAACGCCGATTATAATGATATTGATGTAAGACGCTCAAGTCAGGGGTGGCACCCACATTATTGCAAATAACACAATAGGCGACCAAATTTATTATTCACACAGACAGAGTTACCAGAATAAGCGCCCATATATATATAATATAATATAGTATATAAATCTATGAGCTAAACATACCAGAATATATATATATATATATTATATAAACCAGGGTTATAATATATATATACTAATAATATAATAGATGATATATATCCAGTTGGCGTAGTTAACGGGACTAGGCTGAGGTAGGCATTTGCCATATCTTATTTTTAAGAACAAATTATAATTAAGAGAAAAACAAATAAAAAAAATAAAAAATATTAAAAAATGCTAATATTACAATAAAGCATGAGGGATGAATATAAAATCTCTAAGAAAATATAACTCAAATAACCAAGAATGTGGTTTCAAAGCTATGTTTGACTTTCATACCTACATCGGCGTAGCTGGAATAGAAATATATCCTATTCCGTCAATGTTATAAAGAGAGGCAGCTCAGCTGCCGGTCGATCCATTACGTCTCCGATCGCCATAAATAGTTTTTTATTATTACAATCATTCAGTAGAGCTTTCATCTCATAAAGAGAGTAAAAATATATAAACATACACCATACATCTGGCCTCCATAAATATATATAATTATATATAATATATAATTAATATACTACTATATTATCATTTATATATATAATATAGTATATCATATAATCAAACTTTTACCCAATATGCGTCAAACTTTGTTCACAGGTAAACTTAACTAAAATGGTAAACCTTTTATTATAATATATATAATACTATATAATACTATATTTATATAATATATACTATAGCAATATATATACTAATATATAATTATATATAAGTATATACTACTATATGCTTCGACCTCCCTAGTAAAACACCATCTAGCTACGCCACTGGATATATATCATATTTATATATATATTCTACTAATATATATATAATAATATATTATATACTATATATATATAGATATATTATTTATATATATATTATATATTATACATATATATATATCATATATATATATATATAATGATTTTATTTTATATATATATATAAATACTTATAATATAATTATATCTATTTATATAATATATATATATAATATATATAGTATAATATATATATAAAAATATATATATATATATTATATATATATATATGTATATGTAATAATTTTTATATTCGTATTCTTTAAATAATATATTATTATATATTATATACCTATATATATATATAATTATTATATATATATATATATATAAATATAATATATATATATATATATATATATTATATTATTAAAGAAAAATCACCAGGAATATGTGATTTCTGCTACAATTAATTTATGAATTTTTCAGGATTCCTGTTGATTTAAAAAATACGGCACTAATTTCTAATATGCTTGCTTATGAAAAAATATAAAAATCAAAGGTAATTTAAGAAATATGAGAGAACACAAAATTTCAACTGATGATCATTGACGATGTTTTATTACAAGGTAATTTAAAATCCATTGTTTCAAATATGAGTTTTGCGGAGAAAATATACTTGAAATTCTTTTGTCGACGACTTACAAAAAAAAAAAAAGTGCGATTAAACATTACGATATTTGTTACATAACCTTACCTTCACTATACTTGCAGATTAACAAATATTCGGACAATAAAATGAATTTTTAAGTTGGTCTTTAAAAAATTCATAAGAAAATAGGCTAACGTAGCCAGTACAAATACTTAACATTGACCAAAAAGTAAGCCCGTAGCAAATGCGCCACTGATACTAATTAATCCAAATGCGCCACGTTTGGCGCATGCGCCTAGGGTTGGCCACCCCTGCGCTAAGTGAACTAAGCAGTAATGCTTAGTAAGCACGCCTGTCCATTCCCGTACCTCCCCATAAATTTTCCCCTTAGCCTATCTTTCTTTCTCAGAAGCAACTTTTGTAAATCTCTAGTTTTTGATCTAAATATTTTCTGAAAAAATTTCCAAGTTCCCAAAAAAATTTCTAAGTTCAGAAAAGTTCTAGTTACAGTTTTTCAAGAAAATTGGGTAATTGTTACCCAGAGGGTTGTCACCCCCGATTTTTATGAAAATCACAGGATATACTCTAAAAAAATGAATAATGAAAGAATAGTGAAAAACGAAAAATTGTCGTCTCTTTAGGGAAAAGAAGTATACAGCCTCTCAAAATTTGATTAAAAAATTCCCACAGGAACTTTTCAATTAATTGATCGTGCCAGCGTTATGGTCTCATTTCAGGCCTCTAGAGATAGTGTAAGTGATAAGTTTTGTGTCAGGTATTACACAGAGAAATCTATGTAGAATTAACAAAATCTTATCATAACCTGAACTAGGATTGGCCCTAAAACCAGCACGATGTCCTTACTTTATTATATAGCTATAAGAAAGTCTATGGAAGAATTTCTTGAAACTTTTCAAGGAGGCTCGTCAACTTTATCTTTTAAAAGAGACTGCCGATTTCGCTATTCACCTATTTATCTTCATTATACATTATTTTTTAGAGTACTATCTGTGATTACATTACAATAAACAGAAAAAATTTTTTTTTTTTTTTCTTTTTTGAATAACCAAATCATTGGGGTTTTATTTACAACCTTTGGAGAAGCATGTAACTATTTTTCACTAAGGAGAGCGACAATTTTTCGTTTTCACTATTCTTTATTAATTATTTTTGAGAGTATACTCCTGCGATTTTTAATAAAAATCTGGGGTGACAACCCTCTGGGTAACAATTACCGAAAATTGTTTAGTGACAAGCTTCTGACATAATTCCAGAAGCTTGCCACTAAAGAATTTTCTTAAGAAACTTAACTTAACTTTTCTGAACTTAGAAATTTTTTTCAGAAAATGTTTAGATCAAAAACTAGATATTTATCGCAACTTTTGTTAATATAATTATAAGTAAAGCCATTTTTGTTTTTGCATTTGTGCTTACGAATGAAATGGTAGAGATTGCATTCGTTTTTGTCTAACAGTGCAAATTCGCAAAAAATGCTCACCAAACGTAAGGAAATTCCTTAATTCTGTGAAGGTTGCTATTGTTCCTGTGCTTGCCGAATTTAGCATGTTCTTATAAAAAAATGTAAACAAATAGATGGTTTCATGTAGGCCCTTTTGAATTTTTGAATTAATTAATGTTTCATTCAATAAGATTAGCTTTAAATCTAATTTCAGTAATAGTACCGCAGAGAGGGCTTCACCCTGAATTATATATAAAAATCACAGAAACATAACTCTAAAAAATAATGATTAAGAAAAAAAAAACAGTGGCGCGTCTCTTTTAGGAAAACAAGTTACAGACTCTCAAAGTTCAACTGTACCCACTAAACTTTTCATTATTGAACTTGCATCCATCCAGGTTATTACTCATTTCAGGCCCTCTAGTTCAGGTCATGGTCGGTTGTATTTTTTGGTATACACAGAAAAATCTATGTTTACTTAACAAATCTTATAGCCTAAACTAGGATGGCCCTAAAACGAGTATGAGGCCCACTAATTCTTCTTATAAGAAAGCCTTAAATGGGAAAATTCTTTAACTTTTGAGAGGCTGTAGACTTTTTTTTTTTCCTAAAGTTTCCGTAAGAAACGCTAGCCTGGTGATGCCACCCCCAGATTTTAGAAATCACAGGACTATTAACTCTAAAAAAATAGTGAAAAACGAAAATCCGACATCGCTCCCTCTTTCAGGAGAAAAAGTTCAGGCCTCTCAAAAGTTGTTAAAATTTCCCATAAGATATTTTTCATTTTTGAATCCCATCCAGAGTGTAGTCTCATTTCAGGCCACTCTAGTTCAGGTGATATGAGAAGGTTTGTATACTCTATACACAGAGAAAATCATGTTTTAGAATAATTAACAATCATATTCAAATTACTTTGGATTGACCCTAAAAACGCAGCACAGAGGCCTATATAAATTTTTTTTTAATAGATAAGACCTATGGGAAAAATTTTAAAACTCTTGAGAGGGCTGTAACCTTACTTTTTCCTAAATGAACAAATATCTCTATCCATATTTTTCTTAAGCTTCATTATTACTATTTTTATGTGGTATCTGTAATTTAAAAAAAAAAAATCTGTATAAAGAAAATGCTTTTTATGGGAAATTCAAACTTTGAAGAGGCTGTAACTTTTTTCTTAAAAATGTCAGTTATTTTAGTGTAGCACTATTCCATTATTTTTTTAAGAGATATTCCTGTGATTTTTTTAAAAATCGGGTGTAAAAGCTCTCTACGCTACTATTACCGAAATTTTTTCAATATCAGACTTAATGGTTCTTATTATTTTTTTTAGAAGATACATATGTATATGCTAATACTATTACCATTATTATTAAGTAACCTAATGATATATTATATATATCATATATATATATACTATATACTATATATATATAGTATATAGTATATAATATATACTATATTATATATATATTTCTGTGATTTTTTTTTTAAATTCTTTTTGTTTTTTATAAGAAATTCCTATGGGAGTTTTAACAACTTTGAGAGGCTGTAGCTTTTTTCTTAAAGAGACAGCCATGTTGGTTTTTTTTTATATTCTTCATTATTATTTTTTTTAGATTATATCCTGTGATTTTTATAAAAATTGGGGATGAAGCCCCTCTGTGCTACTATTACCCTTATTTCTTCCAAATTGATAATCTCCATCACAATAGTTGATCAGTTATTTGTAATATAAACTATTTTTTTTTTTTTTTTTTATATTTCAAAACCACTTGCTTCATCACAATAGCTGATTCTAATTATTTGTAAACAAAAGTGGCTATTATGAGAAATCTTGTTCCTTTATACATGAAATTTGTGCTAAAAATGGGTTAGCATTTCTTATCGAGCGTAAGCATAAATGACAAAAACAATAATGGTCTAAATTAAAACTAGAGATTAAAAAAATGCTCAGAGATCTTTGCTGTAATTTTAGGGATGTGAAATATGTGAAGAATACTCCAATTCTCAAAGTTGAGCACTATAATTCTAACTACTATACAAAGCTTGACTCTATGTACATATGAACCAATTACAGAATTGAAAAATAATCAAAAGATAAAACATCAAGATATTAGTTCTTTTGCAAATTTTGTCTTACCTTTTACGTTGAACTTGTGACTCAAATTAAGAAAAGATTTGACTTCTCATATTCATTGTTTGACATTTTACAAGTAGTTGAGCTGGAGGTTGCTCAAAACTTTAAAAGTTAAAGTAAAAAGCTTATTGTGTATTGTGACAAGATTTCCTTTCCTAAAAGAATTACTCGATTACCAGCAACTGGACAATCAATGGAAGAACCACTTATTGCTAAAGCATAAAGAAAATGAGTTAGCTTTGACCATGTCTGCAGAGATGTATTGGAGGAAGGTTTCCGAGCTGAGAACTGCCACTGGTTTACCAGCATATCCTAATCTGTGGACTCTGATGCGGCTGTTGCTTGTCCTTCCTTTCTCAAATTCTTCGGTGGAAAGAGTTTTCAGTAGTTTGAGGGACTGCAAAAGTTATCACAGGAACAAGCTGAAAACTGAAACAGTGGTGGCTCTAATAGCAACAAAGGAAGGAATTAAAAAACAACAGGGAAGTGTTCACTTTGAACCCTCCTCAAAAATGCTTTCTAGCTCTTTATGGAATTAAGTTCATCATGTTGAGGTTAGTACCGCATACATACATTTATATTTATATTATAAATATTGAAGTAATTTGAAAGTACTTGGTAATAAATAATTACTGTTACGAATTACAGTCTGAATATATTTTAATGGAAGTTGAAGTTTTATAATGTCAACTTTACATTCCTTTTTATAATAAATATATATATATATTAGTAATATATATATATATAGTATATATGTATATATATATAATATTTATTTATATATATATTATATATATCATATAATATATTAGTATATATATTATATATATATATATATATATATATATATATATATATATACTTTGTTGTAGACTTTGTGCAATATCCTTTAATATTGTTTCAAATAGATTTTTTCCTTATTTCTTTTACTCCACGCATACTCGCTAAATATATGAATCAATAATGTAGCTATTCTTTTGTTTTTTAGTTTTTATATTTAAAACACAACTCCACATACTTTCAACCGTCATGTTTTGTTCACCAATGCATATTGGATTAATTAGCGCAAACCTGTGAAATAAATTAAAATTTTATTTTAAACAAATAGAACTTTCTTAATCTAATGCAATATAACCTAATCTACCGCCATAACCTACCTATGTAACTTAGACCTAACGCTACCTAACACCCTAACCTAAACGTAACGTAGCCCTAACTAACGTAAGTAACTAACTCACTTAATCATAAGCGTAACCCTAAACCTAAATTAAAAAATAATGATTTACTGTTACCTCGCCGCAAGTATGTTATTGAATTTAAAACGACACCTGGTTTGACAAAATATTTAATTCCTCTTTTGTTTTTTCATGTAAATGTAATTAAATAACCTATTAAGATAAAAAACAAGAGCAATAATTAAAAATATTGAAGAGGCAATCATGTAACATTTTTTTTAGCCGCAATGACAGTTCATATGGAAAATAAAATTGTTTAAAAAATTTTAAAATGTAAATAAAGTAAAAGAGAAAGTATTAAAAATTTATCGAGGCTTCAGCAAATTGTAAATATTGATATAACTTATTTTCTCTTTTCATAGGGTAAATTTTTGCTTTTTCCATTATTAACAAAACTTTATCCAAATGAACGTAAGAAAATAATTTAAGCATGACTGCCATAAAGGCTAGCTTTTTTATGGAATTAAGTTCATTATATATATTATATATATATATTAGTATATATATATATATATATATATATATATATATATATATATATTATATAGCGGATTATAGTATATTATATATTATATATATAATATTTATATATTATATATAATATATATATATATATATATATTATATATATATAATGTATATGTGTATATAGTATATTATCTGAGTGGGGGATTATTTTTCTTTTAAGAGGGTAATTTCTCATCACCTGTCTGGGAACACTGCATAATCTGTGGATCCTGAATAGGATCCTTAAAACCCTTTACAAACGCAAGTAAGTAATAATCTGTGGTTTAAGTAAGCATTTCTGTGTCTTGCTGGGCTTATTTTTGTAAGTATTAAGGGTTTTTTTTTTTTTTTTTTTTTTTTTTTTTTTTTTTTTTTTTTTTTTTTTTTCATGAATCAACCCCCGCCTGACCCAAAAGTATTTCTTCTCCAACATATTATAAACGTATAATAATAATGATATTTACAGTCAAAATGTTTATACTTTTTTGCTTTCGTTTCCGCCGTTTAAAGTTTATAGTTGGTAGTACGAATCATTCTATAGGTTTGGGCACAAAATCGGGCAATCAAAATTTTCACGGTGTACGTAGGTCAGAAATAATATAGCAATACATTAAGGTTAGGGGCATGTTATTTCGGTGATTTTATATAATTCATTTTCAAATCTTTCTACTTAGTTATTTTTTTTTTTAAACTAATTATTTTTTTTTTTGCTCAAAATTTGTTCTCTACAATAAAAATAAAGTTGCAAATACTAGAATTAAACCTTTAATGACCAGAATTTTATATAATTGCCAGAAGTAAAGGTGAGGTAATGACAGATTATGCACCAAAATGTTTATTTGGCAATGATAATATAAGCTGTGGTTCCTGAATAGGCTCCATAAAACCCTTTACAATCGCAAGTAAGTAATAATCTGTGCTTTAAGTAAGCATTTCAATGTGTCTTACAGTGATTTTTGTAAGTATTTTAGTATTTTTTTATATATATCAGCATGAATCCACCCTCGCAAGTATTTCCTCTCCAACATATTATAAACTTTTGTAGTTGATAGTAGTACGAATCATTCTATGGGCTGGGCACATTATCGGGCATCCCAAATTTTCAAAGGTGTACGTAGGTCAGAGATAATATGCAATAGAATTAAAGGGTCAGTGTGCAGGATATCCAAACATGCCCAAACTGCACGTACCCTTTTTAATGCTGATAATGGATAAGGACTTCCATTTCGGTGATTTTATATATTAATTTTCAAATCTTTCTACTAATCTTTCTTTTTTAACTATTTAATTTAAAAAAAAAAATTTTTTTTTTTTGCTCAAAATTTCTCATCAATAGACAAAAATAAACCATTAATGACTAGAATTTTATAAAACGGTTTGAAGTAAAGGTAAGGTAATGACAGCCTATATTATTAGCATTATCAATGCCAAAAAACGTTTTATTTCGTGTCCTAAAGTTTCCTCATTTCTTCATGTTACTTATGCTACATTATGTTAGGTAGAGTAGTGTATCATTTTAACATAATTAATAATGCTATTCTTTAACGATAATAACAGTCAACTAGTAAACTACATTATGACCATTTTTAAACAAACCCAACTCGGACGTTATTAAAATCTTAACGCCTTCCACCGATTTTCATTAAACTTACTGAAGTTGTCAGATGTTGCAATTACGGAAAATCCTAATGAAAACAACAGGAGAATAAAAAAATTTACAAGCGTGCAAAATACCTTGAAATGAGATTTCAAAAAAAAATTTAATTATAAAAAAATAAAATCCATCGGTCCCGCGCATTACAAAAGCATGTTACACGAGCATTTTTCTATGGAAGGCAGATCCCCAGTACCTCCAATCCGTGAGGTTTGGTAAAATAAAATATTTTAACACTAGCAGATATAAATTATATTATTATATTATATTATAGAAACTATATGTTTAATTTGTAAGTTTTATACCTATTTATTAATTTATTTGTCAAATACAGATATGACATTACAAAAACAAATTCAATTAATTATTGATCAATATTTTTTCCTTAAAATTAGAAATTTAAAAAAAGAAAAGCCCCCCCAAAAAACCCAATGGGCTGTTTTTGTTTTCCAAACCCTGAACGTAACCTGGTCAGTTTAATGGTGACTGATGTAAGAGTTGGTCTGACGCTTGGTATTGTTAGGTGCGGTACTTCCGGACAAAAGTGGCAGGGCAGAGTCAAAAAATTTGTGGTCTTGTACGGGCCCCATTTTCAGCCATTTATTTTCAATTGCTCTCACATACTTTTCCTTATAACCTTGCTCGCTTAACTTCTCGACTCTGAATCCTCCTCACTCCTTCCTCCTCTATTAAAACATAATGATCTGATATTTACATCCGGGCGAACCTTTTAAACGATTTGCATCCTCACAATATTTCAACATCATCTTGCAACAGCACGAATCTATTCATCACTTTTCGCATTTCGATACCAATCTCTATCTACCCCAACTACTGTAATACTTATGATTTAATAAATATAATATATATAATATAATAATAATAATAATATATAATGAAATAATAATAATAATAAATAATAATAATAATAAATTAATATAATATAATAATTTTATTTATTTATCTCAAATTTATTTAATTATAAATATATTTCTTTGTCTTTCTTTAAGAACTTTTAATTCCAATTCGTGGGCTGCGCTAGAGGCCAGTTGGGGTGTACTAATATGCGAAAATCAATCGAATGTTAAAAAGGAAAGAAAGAAGCCTTCGTCTACCAACGCTTTTGGAAAGTGTTCAAAAGTCAATATCCGATCTGGTTGAGAAAAGAAAAGCAATTGATATTAATTGAGAGTCAGAGACTTAACGTATACATCAGGCATGTTGACCATAGGGATAAAATTGATAAACAGTTTTTAGATATGTATAAAAAAAACGAACAGATGCTATAGAACAGCAAAATACTTTATTCCAAACGACTTCAGAATCGGTTAGAAATATTTAAAAAGGGAATAGTGAAATTAAAACTAGATTAGAAAATATAGATTTAGTGCCACTTTGAGTTGGCTGAGGATAGTATCGAGAAGACCGCCTTCACCACTCCCCTGTCCCATTATGAGTTCTTTCGTATGCCCTTCGGGGTGAACGGTGAACCTGCCACATTTCAACAAGGTATGTATGATGTTGGCCTTAGCCGGTATTCCGTGGTCCAAGGTAATGGCATATCTGGACGATATTATAATTCGCTCGGCAACTTTCAAGGAACATATGATTACTCTTGAAAAAGTCCTTAAAGTATTAAAAGATAATGGATTCATGCTGAAACCGAAAAAACGAAGTTATGTCGGAGGTTCGTAAAATTCCTGCGGCACCTTATTAATAAACAGGGTATTATTCCCCTTGAGAAGAATTTGACTGGTGTTCTTAATTTCCCTATTCCCACCACGGTAAAACATCTGAGGCAGTTCTTAGGAATGGTAAATTTTTACCGTCGTCATATTCCCCATTGTTCCTCCATTGCGAATCCTTTGTCTTGCCAGAAAGGTGGTAGGGTGCCTAACTGGACTTCACACTTTTTCAGGAATCTTATGCCAAGCCTAAAGCTGCTTTGGTTAGTCCTACTCTATTGGTATTCCCGGAGTATAGTTCTGATGCGCCTTCCCCCCCGTTATAATTACATGTTGATGCTTCTGATATTGGATCGGGAGCGGTGTTGTCTCAGAGAGGGGGATGAGCTAGATATCCCAAAACCAATATCGTTCATTTCCGTGACTTTTTCTCAGACCCAGCAGAGGTATTCAACAATTGAGCGGGAAGTTGCGGCTTTGAGGTGGGCTGTCAATTCTTTGAAGCTTTTTCTTATGTAATAATAAAATATTTATCATCTATAATGACCATGAACCCTTACAGTATCTTCGTAACATGTCTGCAACCGATAGTCGCATAGCAAGCACTCTTCAGGAGCTGTACGACTATAATTTTGAAATACTTCACATTAGCAGCTGCAAGAAAGTACTGGCGGACGCCTTTTCCCGATCCCCTGTTCCTGTAGAGATTTTTAATTGTCATTACGGACTAATAAAAATGAAAATCGGCATAAGAAATTTTGAGTTTTTTTAGCATTATTATCTGTGTACAATATATATAATATATATATGTTTTTTTATATATTTTTATTATGTATAATATATATATATATATATATATATATATATATATATATATATATAATATATATATATATATATATATATATATATATATAATATATATATATATATATATATATATATATATATATTATATATATATATATAGTATATATATATATATATATATATATATATATATATTACGGTAGGTGGTTGGAAAACAAACCATCTAGAAGAAAGATTATGTGGGGCGGAGCAATGAAAGAAAAAGTAGGATATATTTTGATTTGTCAATTGGATTGTTATAATCGCTAAAATAGAAAAAGTGTGTTAATATTGGATTTTGTCAACTGAATTGGTGCCGTCAACTTGTTAAACGGAAAAAGTGTGTTAATAACTGGGCGACGGAAGCACAAGTGCAAATTTTATTGAAGCTGTCTCTCGTTGGTACGTGAACAAAGTTTAGCAAATATTTCATCAAAAATTTTTTTCCCCCCAAAAAATTGGGTGTCGGTGTGGGACCCAACAACTCAGCCAAACTAGGCAGTGATAGCGGTGGCAGTAATTTGGTGCGGGCGGATTGCTCGTACAATTGGAACGAAGTTGGCTTCGTTTAGCCTTGATTGCCGTTTCAAACAGTCATTTAGATAGATTTTACACTCACTTGGAGGAGCTGAGGGCGTCAACGGGGCGCCATCTGCGTGTCATTCGAGGCTATCCGCAGGAGCAATCTTTAAATCTTGGCGCCGAGTATCACTGAATATTGGTGGTGTCTTTGTTCGTGTCGGTGAAAGGTCACTGCAAGTATTGGTGGCAGGTTTCTGGGATTTCTGCAACATCTGGGGGTTCCCTGAAATTCAGACAGCAGTGGTCGGAACAGAATCGATGAATTGATGCAATAACTTGCAGTAATTCGTTCCGAGATTGTTATATTTAATCTCTATAGCATATCTGATGTAGCTAATATGTTGGTACATTAAATTATTTGGGTATATAGGAATATTTAGTTAGCTAGGTAGAAGAATTATATTAATTATATTATATATTTGTAAATTATATACTTATGCTAAAACGTGTCGCCTTATCTTGCTCATACGACCTTGCACGAAGAACCCAAGGGTGGGATCAGCACGGTATATTGTTAGTGGCAATGGCAAACAGCATCTAATTCGAAACAGGGAGTCCTCCATCCTTTAACATTGGTTGGCTCGTGAATCCTTCAAGTTGTCGTGGTCTAAGAAATGTGTAAACGAAGAAGTGCAGTACCTAGCCGGGAAGGAATGTCGCGAGATTTGAAAAACTTAGTTTTTTTTTTTTTTTTTTTTTTTTTTGTGTCCAATTTTCTTGATTTCCCTGAACCGCGAAATTTTCTTTCGAAGGATAAACATCTGAAAAGGGAGGAAATTTTCTGCTGGATATTAAAAAGGAAAAGGTTTTTGTTTTTTTTATTTATTTTTTTCGTTTAATAATAAAATTTTTTCTCTTTTTATTTATTTTTTTTTTTTTTTTTTTGCATTATCCGAAATTTTTTTTTATTGTATTAGGGTTTTGGGAGTGTAATTTATCTATTGCGTTTTAATAACATATTTTGGGTTTTTGGGGTGCAAACGTACAGTGTCACTCAAGTGAGAATTCATCTGAATATTTTTTTTTTTGCATATATATATATATATATATTATATATATATATATATATATATTATATATATATATCATATATATATATATAATAATATATATATATATATAATATATATTATATATATATATATATATATATATTAATTTTTTTTCTTTAAGTGATATTCAGGTCAAAGATGGTGAATAGCAACGAAGGAAAAAGGATTCATGGGCGATAGGCCTTACTAAATTGTTTTTCAAGAATGCGTTAGTACAAACTGAAGCAAAAGATTTAGATTTAAACAATGTCAAACTACAGTAATTGGGAAAATTGTTTTACAGCTTTTAAATGCAATAAAAGGAAACCCTGGTAGCAATCAGCAAGGAGGTGAGGTGAACAAGCATTTTAATAGAGGCAACCTGCTGACAGAAAAAAAAGGAAAACCAAATGTGGACCAAGTTGAGCCGGTTAAATCTTTTGCAATTAAAGTTTTCATGTATCGGCTGAGATGTGGTATTAAATCAAATAGTTATGAAATTTGTGGGTCTTGACAACTATTGTCCAGAGGCTTTTCAAATTTCGTTAGTCAGGGTTGTGGAGTCGTTCAAAAATTTTCCGACTCCGACTCACCCCTCTTCAAAAATTTACCGACTCCGACTCCACCTTTTGAAAATTACCGACTCGACTCCACCCTTTAGACAAATTACCGACTCGCGACTGTCTTTAATTTCATTATTTGTAGAATTTATATATACTATATATATAATATATATATATATATTTTATATATATATATATAGTATATATATATATATAATTATATATATATATATATTAATATATAGTATAGTATATATTCTATATATATATATATATAGGTGAAGGGTTGTTTGTTTACCTGTGTCAATGTATAGTAGTGAGACTATGGTCTGGGAATAAGAGGTATAGGATCTAAGTACATGGTGTTCAGATGGACAATCTCTTGCGTGTTAGGTGTGAGAAGCAATGATAAAATAGGAATTAACGTATTAGAGAGTGTGTGGTGGGAAAAATGTAAGGGGTAGATGAGAGAATCATGAATACGTTGAGATGGTTTGGCCATGTGGAAAGGATGGATGCTAGTTGGTCTGGTTAAGCGGATGTATAAGTGTTGAGTATGCTGGGGAATCTGATCCTGGCTGGGGGGAAAAAGAAAAAAAAAAAAAGAAAAAAAAAAAAAACCCGAGGTGGGGATTATTTTTAAAGTTCAGCGCCGGCAAAAAAAGGGGAAAATTTTCTTGGATTGAAAAGGGGAAAAGGAAAGAAAAAAAATTTTCCCTTTGAAAAAAGTTTTTTTTAAGCAAGAAGGCCCGGGGGGAAAGAAGAAAAGGTGGGCATAATAGGAGTAAATGGCGGTGTTTTGTGAGAGGGTAAATGGTTGTGGCCCACCTTGGTTAAGGGATAAACCCTACATTGGCGAGATGCCGCCATAGTCGGGTCCCGTGAGGCTCTAGGATGGATTTTCTTACTGGGCGACGAGTTCTCACTAAAAGGTAATATAAGGGGGCGGTAAGGCTGAGCATATATCTTTTCGACTTTTCGTCATTTTATTAATTTCTACTGACTTTTCAGCTTCAAGTGCAATGCTACGCATCCTTGCCCGGCTCAGTCTTTGGGAGAGAAGGTGGGTGATGATAATGATTATAGCTATATATATATATATATATATTATATATATATATATATATATATATATTAATATATATTATCATATTATATTATATATCTATATATATGAGGTAAAAGTTCTTAAGCGCCCACGGATACGGAGCTCCGGATCAAAAGAAAATTTTCGCAGGTAGCCTCTATGTTACATAAATTTAGGGTCAGAAATGTAAAAAAAAAAAAAAAAAAAAAAAAAAAAAAAAAAAAAAAAAAACGCATATATCAAAAACTACAATAGGCTACAGCGAAAAGGAATACATTTTTGGAATCCTGGTAAATATTTTAGTTAGGAAAATGTTAAAAAAAAGAAAAATTATTGTTAATAATTAATAGTAATATGAGGAGAAAAGCCTATTTTAAGACGCTTTTATTACGTTAACTCGTTAAAATAAGACTTTCTAGTATAGTT
Source organism: Trachelipus rathkii (assembly GCA_015478945.1). Lineage (NCBI taxonomy): Eukaryota > Metazoa > Arthropoda > Malacostraca > Isopoda > Trachelipodidae > Trachelipus > Trachelipus rathkii. The sequence continues at coordinate 28,365 of JABUQX010088848.1, forward strand.
TTGTTTTGTGTTTTTTCAACTAAAGAAATACCCTAAGGGTATACCGCACCGATGGCAGGAGTCGGGGTCTCTCGGCCTTTCCGGGGAACCTACGGGGTAGGACTATTTCCCCCCCTCTCGGGGAGGGTCTCCGGAACCCCGCTCTTTGTGTATTTGGGGTGTCGGCGGGGGTTCCTCCGCCCCTCCCCTACGGGTATGGAAAACGTCCCCCCTGTGTTCCCGCGTCGCTCGAGCCGCTATACATTGCCGCTGGTAATACCTTTAACAAATATATATATATTATATTCGCCCCTAGAACAGGTAAAAGAAAAGAAAAATAATAATATTAATATGAATGTTGGTTGAAGATCATTCGGTGATCCGTTCTAGAGATTAGGCGTATGCGTTTGATTTATGAGTGTTATCATGATGATGGGCTACCGTGGGTTGATACATATTGGTTTGGATGATCCGGTGATGCTGTCGTGCGCCGGTGCGTGTGGATCGCGTGTGGGGCCCCCCCGGGGTTTTTTAAAAGTTTAACAATAAAACTTTTGTCCATATATATATAATTACTATTATATATATATATATATTATATATATATATATATATATATAGTATATATATATATTTATATATATATATATATATATATATATATCAGTGGCGTTGTTAAGGGATAGGCTGGGTAGGCATTGCTATCTTATTTTTAAAGAAACAAATTAATAATTAAGAAAAGAAAGCAAATAAATAAATATAAAAAATGTTAATATAATAAGAAACCATAAAAGAAAATTAATCTACAAAATCTTAAAGAAATATAAAACCAAAAATGAGGTATTTATGTTTTGCCTCTCTATCAGGGTTGGGGATTTTTTGAATTTTTTGAGAAAAAAAATCATTTTGATTTTTTGGATTTTTTGAGAATCGTGACGTCACGCGAAATATACTTTGTAAAACAAACTTTTTTTTTAAAGTTCGATTAAGTATTATTTTTAAAAGCGCTAGGTTTCCTATATCTGATTTCAAAATCTTAAAATAGGGCTTATGGTCTATGACACAATGAAACAGAAACACTAAAGAGTGTTAGTTTGTAATAATGTAATATATTACATCAGAAATGAAAGAAGCATGTTTGAAACAGGATCTTTTGTTGATATTTTTATAGTGTAGAAATTTGAAACAGAGTAACCTTGCTATGGTATTATTATTCTAATTTTTTTTATTTCTATTTAGTCAAATCACTTAATATCCAAAAAAATTAAAATACATATAAAAAAGCAAAAATCAAAACAAGCAGAAAAAATATCAATGATTTTTTGGAGCAAAAAAACAAGTGATCAACTGAAAAAATCAGTTGAAAAAAAATCAATTGATTTTTTCCGTGCCATTCCTGTCTCTATCCACGTGGCTTAAACTTTCCTACGCACATCGGCGTAGTTGAAATTAAAATATATCCTATGCTTTCAATACTATAAAGGGAGGCAGGCCGCCTTTCGCTCGTCGTACTCTCCGATGTTGCCATAAATAGTTTTTTTTTTTTAAATTTTCTTTGGAAACGTTTTTCGCTAGCATATTAATATTTATTAATGCTAAATTTAATTTTTTTTTGAGTTATTAATATTAGATGGAAATGGAAGTTTAGTGTTGATTA
>JABUQX010088848.1:35000-45000 GCA_015478945.1 Trachelipus rathkii
ACAATTACGCAACACATATGTTGAACAGATATAATACATTATATATTTATATATATTATATATATAACTATATATAGTATATATTATATATATAATATATATAGTATATATTATATATATATATATATATATATATGTATTATATATATATAATATATATAACTATATAATATTATATATATATATAATTATATATTAAATATATATTATGATATATATATATATATATATATATATATATATATATATATATATATATTATATATATTTAACACAACTGCTTCATATGTCAAATGTGTGTAGGCTTCATTCAAAAATAACCCTTACAGTTAATTTCACACTGCTGGGATGTGAACCTGGGCCCAGCGATGTCCCGCGTAAGTGTTTGATGACTACGCCACGATGGACTAAGAAGAACGCGCGCGAAAATTGTTCCTGTGGTGAATAAATCACCCCACCCAAACAGGAACAACTGCCCATCTTACCCGTCCACACTGTCGGGCGTAGCGACCAAACGGACCGCGCAGAGTGAATTACTTTATAAACCAGGGAATATAATGTATTGATAAGATAAATGCAATATGTATGTAAATGATATAACCGAAAAAAAAAAAAAAAAAAAAAAAAATATCAAACTGCTCCTTAAACCTTGTTAGGTAAGACGTTGTTTATACATTACATTATATTCCCTGAGTATAAAGATATTTCCTCTGGCGGTGCCTGTTTGTCGCTACGCCCGATTGTGTGTGGACGGGTAGAGTGCGGCGTGGTTCCTGTTGGGTGGGTGAAATTATATTCACCACAGGAACCATTCTCGCGCTTTACTTTTAGTCCATCGTGGGCGTAGTCGTCAAAACACTTACGCGGACCTGCTAGGGCCCCGGTTCACATCCCAGCAGTGTGACATTACGTAAGGGGTTATTTTTGAATATATATTATATATTATATATATATATATATATATATATATTATATATATATATATATATATATAAATATATATATATTATATATAGTATATATAATATATAGGTATTATACGTATAGTAAAAGGTATAGCACAGGTTCCACATTTTTCTGAAAAAATTCTGTCCAAAATCAATATATTGATATGTATATATAGGTCGATATGGAACTTGTCCTTTAAAAGTATATTAACCGATATATATTGAACCAAAGATATAATCGATTTTTTTCGATTATTTCAAGGCAATGGAGCGTCAGAAAGGATAGGCAACATTTGTTGTTTTTTTTTTTTTTATACTAAAGGAATACCCAAGATTAAATCGCCTAAAAGATGGAAGAGTCCAGGGCTCTCGACTCAGCGGGAGACGACGGGGTCTTCTCCCACCAGTCGGCTCGACGAACCCCTTAAAAATAAAATAAAATAAAAAAAATTAACAAAATTTAAGATGATAAAAAAGCAACTTGTGGCAACTCTTTCGCTCTTGTCTATTGGAGTTTTACTAACCGTGACTGCAAGGATTCCACGAGTAGGTTTTGGGATTTTCGAGATATCATGTTTTTTATGTAACATCCTTTTAAAGGAGTATTGCCGTCGCTATATAATATATATATATATATATTATATATATTATATTATTATAAGTAAATATATATATATTTAGTAATATATATCTATATATATATATTATATTTATTAATATTATATTTTTATTTTATTATTATTCTTATCATATATTGTATATTATTATACATATGCATATATTGATTTCGGACAGAATTTTTTCATAAATATGTTGGAGTCCTGTGCTATACACTTTACCTAATATATGTAATATATATATATATATTATATATATATAATATTAATATATATATTAAATTTATAATATACTGATATATATATAGTATATTAATAATATATATATATATATATAAGTACTTACAACTAAGGTTCCGGACGAAAATGACCGCGACTTTTTTGACTTTTGACGCGACCTTTTTTTGAGCTCGAATTTTTACGTGACCTTGACCTTTTTGTCGCGGTGGCTTCACCCTTTTTGGCTTGACCTTTTTTCCGACCAAACCCTTTGGTCTTCCAAGGGTCATTTTTGGCACCCGGGTTTTTTGAGAACCCGGATTTTTTTGAGAACGATTTTTTTTGAGAAACTCGGATTTTTTCTTTGAGAACCCGATTTTTTGAGAACCCTAATTTTTGGCAACACTTCGTAATTTTTTTTGAGCACCCTAATTTTTTGCAACCCTAACTTTTTGCAACCCTAATTTTTTATGCAACTATTTTTTGCAACCCTTCGAAGAAGGGTTGCGCCAACGGTTGCGTCAGCAACCGTCGTTGTACGTACCGCACCCTAATTTTTTCGACCACCCTTTGGTCTTCCATGGGTCAATTTTTGACCACGGTATTTTTTGGCAACCTAATTGTTTTGGCAACCCTAATTTTTTCGGCACCGTAATTTTTGCAACCTTCGAAGAGGGTTGCGCCAAACGGTGCGTCAGCAGCAACCGTTGTACGTATTAGCCCCTATTTTACAAACACGCAACCTAAAATTTTTTCGCAATGTCAATTTTTTGCCCCCACAGGTAAATATTTTTTGGGAACCCTTATATGCGGCTTAGCCTTTCTGAATGTTTAACGTTGTTTGACCATAGATATATATTTCGGCTTACCTTGAGATACCATGGGTCATTTTTGCCCACGCCAATTTTTTTGCCGCACCTCGTGGCCGCACCGTCAATATTTTCGTTCCTAACTTGTACGCATGTATTGACCTACCCTAACTTGAACACCTAAACACACGCGCACACAACACACACACACACATCACTTACACTTATACAGACATTTACTATGACACTTATACCACACATTCACTATGACACTTCATTTACCCATAGACACTGTACATTTACACTTTACTCACGTACAAACACACGACCAATCCTTTGGTCGTCCATGGGTCAATTTTGACCCACGGTAATTTTTTGCTTCCTTAAGGGACTTAGCCCTTTTTCTGTTGTCTCAACCTTGTTGACCATGATATTTCGGCTTTGACCTTGCCATATACCATGGGTCAATTTTGACCAGCTAATTGAATGGCTTTTGATTTCGGTTCCCAACCACCGTAGAGTATCTAGTGAGTCTATGGTATTAGATGGTGCCAAGGTGAGTGCCAAATGAGGACAAGTGAGTCCAATGAGTGCCAAGTGAGTGCACATAGTGCCAAAAGTGAGTGCCACTTTTTCAACCTTTCTAGGCCTCCCTGAGTCCTAGAATAGCGCCTAATATGGTGTCTACCCTGGTTATAAGGTAATGAAGGATTCGTTTGGTGTTTAAATGAAAAGTTAATAGGATCTTCCTACTGTGAGTTAGTCTTTTTCTAACACTTATACATACATACACTAGCGACACTTATACAACATTCACTATGACACTTTACACACTATGACACTTACATTAAACCATATACACTTACACTCACACCCCACACACAAATCCACTTAAATTTACACTCAAACTCTTTAAATTTTAATGGACCTCAACTTTGACCTGGTCAACTTTGATCAACTTTGATGTTTCGGAATCATTGTTGAAGAAAACTGCATGGTCTTTGAAGGTTCATCTTTGATATTTGATGACGTCATTTACGATACCAACTATAGTAATAAATCATGATTCTTCGAAGCCCAATAGATGGCTCATCTCTTCGCCCACATCATAGAACAGAGTTAATATTAATGTCTTCCCTAGTTCATAATTGGAACACCAGGGCGCGCATGCGCCCTCCACGCAAAGACAACCAGCCCCGCACCCGCAGGTGCGACCCGCCGCGTCCCCGGCCGCCGCGTGCGCCGGCAGGCCAATAATTTCGCGTTCCCGGCTCCTGGCCACGTGCGCCCGCAAGGCGCATATTCCTGCGGGAATGAAAATATATATATATAGAGTCATTCATTTTTATTTATACTTAAACATTTCAAGAATTTCTTTTCAAATATATATGAGTCATTCATTTTTATTTCACTATTTAAACATTTTTCTTAAAAAAAAACATTTTGCGAACCTAAAACTGTAACTCTTTACAGATATTATTTTAACATATTTATTAACATTATTTTTTACTTAATCTCTTTTAATTTATAAATTTTTAAAATTGGTTGTAAGTAAAAAAATCCTAGAGTGTCTGAATATATAAACTCATTTTATTTTACTTTTACAATTGTACGAAATTTTATTAAAACATTAACATTACATAAGCTTAAAGCAGTAAATCAGTAATCATAGAGGTGTACCTAACACCTAAGGGATTAGTATGCGCTTGTTTTACTGCTTTAAATCATGGTTTTACTGCTTTTAACTCATGTTTTATTCTGCTTTAACTCATATGTTTTTAGTAATTAACTCATAATATTTATTAACATTACATACTTAAAGCAGTAAAATCAGTAAATCAATAGAGGTGTGACTAGCAACAAGGGGATTAGTAATGCCTTTTGTTTTTACCTACTGCTTTAACTATGTTTTACTGCTTTAAACGTCATATGTTTTACCGCTTTAACTCATATATTTATTAACATTACATACCTTAAGCAGCTAATAGTAAATCAATAGGTGTTACCTAGCAACAAGGGGGGATTAGTATGCTTTTGTTTACTGTTTTACTGCTTTAACTTTCTGCTTTACTTCTTTAACTTCTGCTTTGCTGCTTTAACTTTCTGCTTTACTGTTTTAACTTTCTGCTTTATGTTTTAACACATATTTATTACACATTATGTTTTTATTTTTGTTTATACTTTTTATTATTTATTTATTTTATTTATTTGATTAATTAATTTTTTAATTAATTTTGTAATTATTTTATTTTATTATTTTTTATTTTTTTATTATTTTATTTTTATTTTTATTATTATCACTTAGTGTTTTATTTACTTCATGCTATTGTTATTATTAATTTCAAGAACACACATTCCCTATGACACTTATACACACACATTCACATGACACTTATACACACATGGTGCACTATGCCACTTACACTTACCCATAGATACACTTACATTTACACTTAACCACGCGGTCACAACAACACCACACCACGCACCTTACACTTATACACACGACTTCACTATGAACACTTAATACACACATTCAACTATGTACCTTATTTTAGCATAGACACTTACCTTTACACTTATCACACACACGCACACACAACACACAGCATTTCTTACACTCACACACAAGATTTTACTTAAAACACGCAGATTTACTTACCACTATATCGTCATAATTTATTAAAACATTTATGTTTTTAATTAAACACGTACAATTTATATTACTCGTCATTCAAGATATAATAAAATTAATTTCAAAGTTTCTTAAACTTCTATAATAAAACAATCATTATCTTTGAACAAAGAAATTATTATTACCTGTTAATACTTTTTGTTTAATAATTTTATAAACATATCAAGAGTTTTAAAATAATTTTCACTAAAATTTTTAGAATTTTATTATAAACATATATTTACGTACCTTAAAGCCATTAAATCAGTAAGGTCAGCCCCTAGCACCTCTCTACACCAACAAGCTATGCCACCTTATGTTCTATTGACTTACTACTTTGCTAACATAACATTTATTTATTAAAATCTATATTTCACGTTCTATTTAAAAATACACAATTATTCACTCACATCTTAATATTATTTCTCGCCTCGATGTTAATAAAATATTTCAAAGGTTTTTTAAAATAATTAATTAGTGCATTTTTTTATTATTTTATTATTATATATCTATGTACATTTGGCAATACATCCAATCACGAGAAAACACAACAACGCGCCCTCCTTACAGATACGAAACTGACCTTCTCTCTCTCTGTACAAATGTGTTGAATAATCTTCAGGGCTTAAATTAGGATATCCTTTTGTATCCCGGGGAGATTTAGACCTAATTCCACAAAATATATTTCAACTGACCTTTTTCTGTAAAATGTGGTGGAATAACTACGTTAGGCCTAAATTTAGTCTTAAATTTAGGATAAGCCTTTTTGTATCGCCGGAGCGATTTAAGCCTAATAGCAGGTCAAAAGGTAATTCCAGTATACGACAATAATCGAGAATCAATGTTTATTATTATTTTATAAATATAATTTCAAACCTGAAAACATGCTGGATCGGTAAGATCCTTTAAGTAGGTAAGAAGGAAATGTTTTACTTTCTTGTGAGTGGACGGAGTAATGCTTATCTCTATATGACCTCGTATGTGATTGGTCGAAGAATTATTTTTCGCTTTTTGGTTTTAGTATGTAAGAAAATGTTTTTTTCCACTTCGTGAGCCCAGGTTTCGTTTATTTAAACTCTAACATACATGTAAATATTTAATTAAGAAAGTAAAAATAAGGATAATTAAAAACTTTAGCTATAGGGTATTAGATAATGTGTTAGATAAATCATCTTCTTCACAGTTAATTTATATATTATATATATATATATATAGTATATAGTGATATATATATTATTTATATATATATTTATGTTATATATATATATTATTTATTTATAATACTATATATTATATATATAAGGCTAAAATTAATATAGTACAATGATTTTATATAGGTCGCATTAAGATAATAAATACAGGAATTTATTATATTAATAACACTTCCTTACATTTTACAACATGATGTTTATGACTATTTTATATTAAAATTCTCTAAATCTTCTGCAAATATGCAATCTTTACTATCATTATCGATGATACTAGTTTGTGTCTCAGTATACCTTCAGTTAGACACATACGTAAAAAGTCTCTCTCAGATATCATAGTATATTTACATTCGGGGTCACCTGCATAAATACTTTCTTGCCATTGTTTTCTAAGTAGATAAATGAATTTCTGTACGTCTATAGAACTTAGGAAGCGATCGATGATAACCGTAGAATCATCGATCAGGGTTTTCTTAATGCGTAGTATTCTTGGTATAACATGCAATGAATTACGGTTACGTAATTAGATAACACATATGTCTTCTTCATCTGTATTAACATTCGCTTACGTACCTCTTACATATATTTCATCTGCGCTAGGCCTGAAATGTAGAATCCAAAAGATGTAGGTTCAAATACTGCTTTTTCATTTTTTCTCTCCCATAATCTAACCTCCAAACTGATTATGTTTTGTGATGTTTATAAATGCTAGGTTAAGTTGCTTATACTGGTTTCTTTCGCACAGGCTATAACGTTTCGTTTCGCAAGTTTAAAGGCGGAGCTTCGGTTTAAAGTATTCTGTACAGCACTCTTAGTGTGATTACATATACAAATAATTCATCTGGACTCACGAAAATACCCTTGGTATTATAACAGGGTGATTGGGTTGCACAACTTGAAAAAATCAAATCCATCGGGTTTTCTTATTATATAAGAATGCAAACCCACTTCACTGGGATCTTGATGTTCCACTGGATAATGTTTGTATTGAGGTATACATGTTAAGGTGGTTCATGATATACTTAGTGAAAACAGAACACTTTTATTACAAACCAGAGAACTTGTGGCACCGCTTAAGAGCAAAACGAGTATGATTTTAAATGAGTTTGGATCTAAAACACGCATCCTCCAATATAATTTTTCATCCAATACCCAGATAAGGTTCAGGATATGAATAAACATGTTTTTACATACGTAAAAACCAAAAAAGCGATAAAAATAATTCTCGACCAATCACATTACGAGGTCATATAGAGATGAGGATTACTCCGGCACTCACAAGAAAGGTAAACATTTCCCTCTTACCTGCTTAAAGGATCTTACCGATCAGCATGTTTCAGTTTGAAAATATATTTATAAAATAATGATAACATTGATTCTCGATTCTTGTCTCTATACTGGAATTACCTTTTGACTGGTATTAGGCTTAAATCGCCCGGGATCAAAAAAGGCTTATCCAATTTCAAGACTAATTTCAGGCTAACGTAGTTATTCGCACCACATTTTACGAAAAAAGGTCAGTTTGAAATATATTTTGACCTGGAATTAAGTCTAAATCGCCCCGGGATACAAGGATTATCCTAAATTTAGGCCTAGAGTAGTTATTTCAACACATTTTACAGGAGAGAGGTCAGTTTCGTATCTGTAAGGAGTGCGGGTTGTTGTGTTTTCTGGTGATGGTGTTACATAGTATAATAATAATAATAATAATAAAAGAAAAATCCGAATTATTTAAAAAACTTGGGAAATATTTTTAGTTAAATCGAGGCGAATAATATAAATGTAAGTGAATAATTGTTATTTTTAGATAAAAAATTAAAAGATTTTTAAATAAATAAAGTTATGTTAGCGTAAGGGTCAATAGAAGATACCGCAGCATAGCTTGGTGGTAGAGGGTGCTAGGGGCTGACCTTACTGATTTATTGCTTTTAAGTACGTAAAATATAGACAATTATAAATTCTTAAAAACTTTAGTAAAAGTGTTATTTTAAAACTTTGGTAGTTATAAAATTTATAAACAACAAGTATTAAGAGTTAATAATAATTTCTTTGTTCAAATAGATTGGCAGGTTTTTAGTTATAGAAGTTATTAAGAAGCTTTGAAATAATTTAGTTATATTTTTGATGAGTAATATAAATGTACGTGTTTAATTAAAACATAAAATGTTTTAAATAATTATACGTTTATGTCGTAAGTAATTTTCTGCGTTGTGTAAAGTAAATGTTGTGAGTGTATAAATCTGGCGTGTGTAGTAAAATCTGTGTGTGAGTTGTGTGTGTGGTGTGTGTGTGTGCGTGTCGTGTGTGTGTGTATAAGTGTAATGAGAGGTTTATGGCTAAATGTATATTGTCATAGTGAAACTGTGTTTATAAGTGTCATAGTGATGTGTGTGTATAAGTGTAAGTGGTTGTGTGTGTGTGTGTGGTATGTGTGAACTCTGCGGTGTGTATAAGTGTAAATGTATAGTTGTCTGATGGGTAATGTAAGTGCATAGTGAATGCTGTGTATAGAGTGTCATTAGTGAATCGTGTGTATAAGTGTCATACGTGAATGTGTGTTCTAAATAATAATAACATAGGCATGAGATAATAGTAAATATATGTATATTAATAAGAAATAAAAGTATTAAGATTATAAAAGAATAAAAATAATAAATAAAATAATAAATAATAAAAATGAATAATAAATAAATAAAATAATAATAAAATATAATAAAAGTATTAAAACAAAATAAAAAACATAATGTTAATAAATATATGAGTTAAACAGTAAAACAGAAAGTTAAAAACAGTAAAGCAAAAGTTAAAAGCAGTAAAGAGAAAGTTAAAGCAGTAAAGCAGAAAGTTAAAGCCATAAAGCAGAAAACAAAAGAATACTAATCCCCCCTTGGTGTTAGCTCACATCCCTATTGATTTACTGAATTTAACACTAATAAATATGTAAGTATGTTAATAAATATGTGAGTTAACAGCAGTAAAACATATGATTAAGCAGTAAACATGGTTTTAAGAGTAAAAATAAAACAAAGCATACAGCCTATTGCTAGGTCACACCTCTATTTATTTACTGATGTCACTGCCTTTAAAGGTATGTATCGTTAATAAATATATGAAGTTTAAAGCAGTAAAACATATGAGTTAAAGCAGTAAAACATGAGTTAAAGCAGTTAACATGAGTTAAGCAGTAAGCAAAAGCATACTAATCCCCCCTTTTTGTTAGGTCACACCTCTATTGATTTACTGATTTAACTGCTTTAAGGTATGTAATGTAATGTTTTTAATTAAATTTCGTACAATTGTAGTAAAATCAAAATGTTGATTATATCAGACACTCTGGATTTTTTTTTTTCCTTACATAATTTTTAAAATTTATAAATTAAAAAGTAATTAAGTAAAAATATATGTTAATAAATATATGTGTCAAATAATAGGTGTAATGAGTTTCAGTTTTAGGTTCGCGAAAATGTTTTTAATAAAATGTTTAAGTATGACATAAAAATGAATGACTCATAGTAATATTTGAAAA